>PQXN01000284.1:0-47976 GCA_004786275.1 Botryotinia convoluta
GGGGGGAGGGGAGTGAAAATGTATGTAATAAATGAAAAAAAAAGGAAGATGGGTGGGTACCTATCTATTTACATGTAATGTAGATTCGATCGATTGGTAGAGGAAGTGCTCTTCTTCTGTTACTCTCTTGTTTCTAGCGTATGGTGTATCTATGAATGTGTGTAAATGTGTGTAAATGTGTGCATACCAGAATTCAATTTCGCGATGAATTTTGGAATGTATGTATAAGCTTCTCCATCTCTCCATCCCTTCAATTTCATACACACTAAATAAGAATGAGAAAGAGATACACACAAACACTCGGTAATGATCAAAGCGTGTTTTGAAGGTTTGGGTTTGATATTGATATTGATATTGATATTGATTTCTCTCTCTTCCTCTCTCCCTCTTTGCCTCACTCTCTCATTTTCCTCTTGTTAATTTTTATTGCTCCTTCTTACTCTTATTTTGCCCCTCTTTTTTCTCTCTTTCCATTTCTCATCTATATATCTAAGTAATCAATCCATTGATATCGTACGTATCGAATCATATCATCTAACATATATTTCATGTTCTTATACTCTCATCTTCTCATACTCTCATTTTCTTGTACCCTTCTGCACTTTCACCCTGATTCCCTCACACCCCCTCTCCATACCCTCTCATATCCTCTCATATCATCTATCCTCTATGCATGCATCCATCTCTCTCACATACCCTTCTATCCCCGAACCCTGAATCTCAAATCCCAAATCCCCAATCCCAAATCCCAAATCCCAAAATTCAAATCCCAAATCGTAAGAAAACTTTTTTTTCTAACCCTCATTTTCCACCTCCAATTCTCCACCCTTTCCTCCCCTTCCCAATCCTTCAAATCAATATCCCCCTCCTAAATCCCCAACCCCTTAACACAACACCAAAGCACCACCGGCACAACCACATTATCATTCCCCCCCGTCAACACCGCCTCCGTCAAACTCGCCACCCCCGCCGCAACAATACTTTTCCCCACCGTAACACTCCATCCATCTCCTCCCTCCATCTCCCATCCACCTCCCCTGACCCACCCCTTCGCCCCCACCAACGCCACCGCAACCACAACCATAAACGCCATACTCCCCTCTAAACTCTTTCCTCCTCCCCAATACCATTTTCTCTTTCCACACCTTCTCCCTACCAAACTCGCCGCTGCGTCACCTAACCCTACACATATAACTCCTGCCACCATAGCAATTTCCCTCTGCCTCTGTGGGATTTCCCATCCCTTCCATGGATCTCTCACTTCCCCTTCTGCTCCTCCTCCTCCTTCAAAAGACGAAGACCGCAAAAACGTCTCAGAAGCGATTTCAGATCCCGAAGCAGAATCAAGCAAACCCGCCGAAGAATAAGAAGAAGAAGACTGCAAACTCCCCAAACTCAACCACAAAGGCACCGCACATCCCACCCCCAGAAAAATATGACTAACAACCACCGGCCCCTTCAAATCCCTACCATCCACATACGGCGTTAAGAATTTCGCCAACGCCCTACTAATCGGCGGTAACTGACTCGCTCTCAGTAAATCCAGCAGTAAAAATACACCCAACACCAACGCCATAGCCAACGCACAATAATTCGGATCCACGAATGTCGACGGCAAGAGAATAAAAACCATCATGAAATGAAAAACTTTTCTCCTCGTATCCACTTCATATATTTTCGAAAGACGGAAAACGATCGCGAGACCCGTAATGATAATAAGGAGCCAGTAGCCCATGAGTATAAGCCTCGTATTCGCAGCGCCGAAATCTTGAGTACGAATGCGTTCTACCCACCCCTTTTCCGCACAAATCTTTACTCGTTCATGTATCTCTAGATCATCGGAAGAAAGAGAACGAGAAGGTAACGGAATCCATCTCTGCAAATTTGCTTTCACAACCTCGAATCGAAATCGTGGTAAATCTCCAAACATATATCCCAGCGCCCATCCCACGGGTTCATAACCCTGCAATGCTTCTTTTCCTACGTATTCTCTGATACCCAGTAGGACAATAATGAGGATACAGATATATACATAAATAGCATATGCCCATTTCCGAATCGTAGCTTGTTTATAAGTTAATTTAGAAAACGACTGAAGACTAATAGAAGCCGATCTTTTCTTCCGACCCGAAGGTGTTCTAGTTTTTAGTTTTGAATGACTAGATCCTGGTAGAGTATTTCTTCTCGAAATACCCGAAATCTCTCCATCTAAAAGAGAAAATTCCGAAGAATGTAGTTTCCCACCCTTTCCTTGTGAATAATGACGATGAAGTTCATCATCACTCGTATCACTGACGAATCTATCTTTAGCAAAAACACTCAACGTATTTGTACCAAATGATAAGGATCTCCTGCTAAATCTGAATCCCGAGTTTCTAGGATCAGGCCTTCTGAATCTCCAGGTAGGGACTCGAGCTAATGCAACACCCCATCTAAGAACATGTGTACAAGTAACTAGAATCCCTATACCACCACCCCAAAGAAGTGCTTTTAGAATAACTGCTTGTGGAGATGATGCTCTAAGTAGTAAACTTATAAGAGCGGTTGATAATAATTGTAGTTCGGCTGCTAGGAGACTAGTAGTTGTGAGGTAATAAAGTGTTGTGCACAAAGCTTGATGAAGTGGCGGTATTAAAACCAGAACCTCAGGATTCAGAGGTAATGATTCTTTACTCAAGAAGGGAGCTCTGGTCAATGTTTTTGTGAATAATGGCATACATGCTAATACCCAATGTAACATATCTCTCCCTTCAAGACCTCCGATAGCAGGTATTAATTTCTTCGGTAATGTTGATATCGCAAGTATCATACTTGGTAGAAGACCACTAGGATCACTAACTGAAAGTAAAATCGAAACGAGCATTGTTATTGTAGGAGGATATAATAAAGGAGCAGGATCAAATGTTGCAGGTATAGTGAGAGGGAATGGCGAATTCCATGGCGTTCGCGAGCTTAGATGTCGTAATAGGCGAAGTGGATATAAAGCTATTAGACCACTTATAATAAGAATTTGACAACCAAGTTCTTAATAGTCAGCATAGTTTCTGAAAGTCTGGAGATAAAAGCATACCATTCTTCCACAGATGGAGTATTTCCTTAATCCCTTGACTTCGATATATTATTACCCCAACAAAACATAATAAACACGCCTCAGTCGTTCTCCTCACAATTTCAATCTTCCTTCTCTGTTTAAAATTCTCAATCAATTTTCTCTGTTCCTCCTCCGTAAGTATCTTCGAAGTCGGCACTGTAGATCTAATCCTCCCATTCTCCTTCCATCGTATCTCATCATCCAAAATAGCCGGACTCAACAATGGACTGGGCGTACTTGACATGCTACCATCTGCACCTCTCAATCCTTTATGTGGTTTTATCCTCGGAGCAGGTAGACCTTTGAGGAAATGTTCATCATCTGCCTCAGTCCCACTATCGCTATTCGTAAATTCGATATATCCATTTGATGATCCATCAACTGTTACCCTAACACCATTATATAATTCATCGTCTGTGTCTTGTGCCGAACGTAGAGGTGATGGCGAGGCGGGAGCTCCTGAAGAAGATGTTCTTGTTCGAGAGCTAGAAGGTCTGAGATTGAAAGAGGATTTAAAGGAAGGCGGTTTCGAGGCAGACACTCGGGAAGTCCATTCTTCTCCCTTCGAACTCCCAACAACGGGATTCCTCTCACTCCTTTCGCTCTCAAACGGAATTTCCTCATGTCGTTTCTGATATGGATGTGGACTTCTTTCCAGTCTCGGAGCCTTCTCTCCCGTCAAAGTATCCCTCGTCTCCCCTCTCCGTGCAGCTTCCTCTCTCAATTTCTGCGCATGCGATTGTTGGGTGTGCGATTGCGATTGCTGCATAGTCGATGGCATCTGCTGTGTTTGCATCTGTAACTGTATCCGAGATCCCGAGTCCTCCCGCATCGCAGCCTTCAACCCCAAATCCAAATCTAACCCTTCCTCCATTAATATTATCCCTCAATATAAATCTCAATCCAATTCTCCCATTAATTCATTACTCTCTTGCCGACCAGACCTCAATTATAGTCCACTCTCAAAGTCTTGATATCTCAGAAATCTCGGGAATTAAAATGGGCGCAAAATAGAAACAACAATTATGGTTGAATATTGAAGATTAAAGTAGAATGTATCAAACTAAAGCGTGGCATGAAAAATCTCATGATTCCATTACGAAAGCTATTCACATGCCAGATCTTTGAATCATTACTCCCCACGTAACCCATCCACAATCCAGAGCCATAATCCACGAGGCTCCGAGTCCGCTAGCGGCCGCTTCAACGTCCATTTTCTATAAATAGTAGGGAGAGTAACATAAGGCTGATATCAGATGTAGATCATTGATTTTTTGGACTATTTGACCCATTGGATGATTGAATGCTGAATTAACATGTTGTCAAATGCTAGGCACTTCGACACTCCTATTGTTCGAGATTGAGTATAGTAAGATTAGTATTGTCACATTATTTCTCAAGGAGAATTCACAACGAATCATGATCAATTAGATGAGATAATTGTTAATAGAATAATGATTCTGCTAAATTGCCCATCCGAGATCAATCACGCTCATCAGGGCCGAGAGAATGAAGAGTTCGCTGTGCACGTATGTGCTTGGTAGTATAATATATGTATCATGCTAAGTAAGTCCAGGAAACAAGCCCACCAATCCGTTCCACCCCATGTCATTCATCAACGCATAATTGCTCAGCTCGCTCAAATTTCTTAGATATATCTCGTTTGGTCTTCTATCCTTTCATTCTTTCCTCTCATTGAATAGCATTTCTTGGACCAAGAGAAGCCCCATTTCACAATCGTTCAATGTGTCATCCCGTACCATCTGCAACGGGAACTGAAAATGTAAGAATGAACAAGTGAAAGGTAAAAAGATACCGGAGAAAATCAATGGCTCGTATCCATATGCCGCTAAAACGCTCCATCGCCAACTATACGTTTCTTGTGATGCCCAATCCACCATGTTATTAAGAATCAATTGAATATAAACCAGCCTCTAAGACGCCACCACATGGTATGCATCCATGAAACGCCATAACCCTTATATGCATCCACCGACCCCTGCCATAATCGCAAATGATAAACTCCTGATTGTAGCCATTTTTCATTATAGGGGTATTGCGCTTCCCTTTGCGCCAATATTCTTCAAAAAGAAAACTGAAAGAAAAAAAATAAAAAATTGAGATATAAAATGAAAATTGAATGAAAATCTTTTCCCAAGGCACTTTTCTCGAGAGCCATCCATGTCGCAAATGTTAGAATAGCTTGCTTGTCCAGAATAAAGATTGATTGTCCCTTGGAGAATATCAGCTCAATTACCTTGAGGTTGAGTCCCTGTGATGATTGAGGAGATAGCCATGGCACTTCGTGAAGTTGAAGATGATCCAGGATTGGATGGATTGGATGAGGTACCATTGTTCTGGTAAACTTGGTTCGATGAATTGACAGAAGAAGCGACGTTATTTTGAGAGGTGTAACCTAAGTGAGGAGGAGGCAAGAGGGACGAAACATTATTGCATTGAGTAAGATGGTTCGAAGAGCCGGAATTAATAGCATTATTGTAGTTAGAATGGCCAGAGAAGTCGCTCGGAGAGTTGACAGAAGAGACATTATTGCTCTGAGACATTTGATTTGGATTTGCATAAGGATTCATCTTAAAAAACTCTTCTGGTGAACTAACATTGGCGCCATTCATGTTCTGAGATCGAGAGGCCATTGGATTGGCAGAAAAGTTGTTATTGCTGTAAGAAGCACTTTTCATGAAATCGCCATTATTGTTCTGAGTGCTGCGAGAATTATTACTCAACAGACCCATGGAGGGGTTGTTCATGTTTTGAGAGCGAGAGGCCATGGAATTGGTGAGGTTGTTATTTGCGCTGTAGGAACCACTGTTCGATGAACCCATGAAAGAGTTGTTACCGTTTTGAGGAAGAGGGGTCATTGAAATATTCTGGGAAGTACTGCTCGATGAACCCATATTGTTGTTCTGAGATAGAATTGACATTGTACTGGCAGGAAGCCCATTGTTTCCATAAGCATTGTTAGATGCTATCATGGAATTATGATTCTGAGTAAGAGAGTTCATTGAGCTGGCAGGAAAACCGTTATTGCTGCGAGAAGGCATGCTCGTTGAACCCATCAAAGAGCCATTATTGATTCCAGAGAGACGTGCCAATGAGCTGGTAGAAAAGCCATTGTTGTGAGAAATGTTGCTCAATGTACTGACGGAAGAGCCGTTATTGTTATGAGAAGTGTTGAGCAAAGAGTCATTGGGGAGCGGAAGGCCACCTGGAAACGTCATTGTCGGGTTGTTCAATGGTCGTAAAGTTGTAGCCACGGCACCCTTGCCAGAATCAAATGAACCAGCATGGATCATTGCAAGAGACGACCTATTGCTAGTGATTGGTGTGGGGATTTGATATCTTTCCAGTTGATTTTGCTGTGTGTTTTGTTGCAGACCTTGATTGCCAATTTGTCGAAGGGCATCGTTAGCTTGCTCAAAGTTTTCGAGATCTTGCCCAATCATTTGAAAGTCTTCGTCTAAATTACCCCGGCTTGGTACGTCTTTTGCAGGAACGATGGCTTGTTGGTCATTCTTTCTCGATTGCTCTTGCTGGTAGACTTCTTGAATCTTCGGCTTCAAAGCTCTCCAACCTCGTTCTGAGCCACCATCTCTGAAAATTCGAACGGCTGCTTTGAATGGCTTGGTGTTGATGATAAAGGCCTCTGGAATATCTGGGAGATCACGCTTCGCAAATGTGAGGAAGAGGATTCTCCGGCTTTCGCGATTAGCATCATTCGGCTTGCGACCTTTTGCTCTCTTCTCACGGACTGCTGCTTCGATTTGTAAAACGAGTTGCATGACCTTTGCGTTCTCGGCCTTCTTTGCTTCGAAGAAGGCATCACGATCTTCTTCTAACTTTTCCATCTTCTCTTCCCAAATCTGGCGGGCGGTGGCTTTCTGCGCATCATTATGGGCAGGATCCTCACGATATGGATCGGGTGTGAGTGCTTCATATTCCTTTATGATGTTTTCGACGTCGGCAATCAAGTAGTATTTGTATAGTCTGTGCGTCGACGTTTGAATCGCTCCAGGGTCTCCTTCTTCGACGTAATCATGAGGTTTACCAAAAGAGTCGTACATGCTAACTGGAATGCACGCCAACAGTCTGTCAATGACAGGTAGAGAATACTTGAGTTGTCGATGTTTCTGGATACGATCTTCTCTCTCGATCTTTCCCTTCCAACAGTTGAGACACCACCTCTTTTTCCAAGCCCAATGTGTTCTGCTAGCATCTTTGTTTTTACAACCAGGTTCCATGCAGCCTTTTCCTCCCAGAAGATCAACATATTGCATTGCTGATAGCCCTGGAATTTCATCAGGTAAATTGTAACCATAGTTTTCTCTGCGGCAATTTATATGGATAGATTTCAAGTCTTTAACCCATCTGTGCCAGCTGCGGCAGATAGTACGAGCTTTTCGGAGAAATATAGGAGGGCAAAATTCGAGAATGCGGATTACAACGTCGGCTGGTACTTCAAGTTCTTTCTTCTTTACCTTCACACAACAGTTAGATCTATTGCCATATGTATAAGTGAGTTGGGCACACTTACTACCTCCAATTTATTTGTCTTTTCAGCGTTTTCAGCCTTTCCAGCAACCTTCAATAGCCTTGCCTTCTTCGCGGCGGCCTTCTGTTCTTCTGTTTGTACCTTACGCTTCCTCGGGTAGGTAGCTTTAGTCATTTCGAAGTCCATGGGTGTTTCTGACCGACTTTGTGTACTCGATCGAGATTCTACAACAAGTAGGTTTTCAGTTTGTGGAAGTTTTTGCGCTGGAGCCAAAGTTGGTAAAGATGAACTGGATAAAACTGAACTGCTCGAACTCGATCTTTCTAGATTAGGTATTGGGCCTTGTCCACCGTAACTTGAATAGGATTGATTTGCGAAAGTTCGAGAATCTTTTTGTAATCGAGCAATCATCTGCTGTTGAAAGTTGCTTCGATTTGCGGGGATTTGCGAGGCAAGGACTGAATCCGATCGGGAGAAAAGGTCGTCCATATTTTGGGGGTATTTAGTTGCAGGGTTATGTTGCTGCAGTTGAGGACGTAAAGGTTGGTTCGAAGAGAGTGAATACGAATTATTGCTGGAGGGGTAAGTTTGTTGTTGAGTGTAGTTGTTTGTGTTCACTGCTCGTAATAAATTGGAAAGTTGTGGAAGTTCGGTTTGACTTTGAGTGACATTAAAGGAAGATTGTGGTCGATAATTGGAATTGTTGAATGGTTGTTGTTGTATTGAATTTCCAGGACGAATGTGAGAGTTAAGATTGCTCGTAGTCAAGGGTGAGAAGGCCATTTGATTCATTTGACCACTCATTGCAGACGGTTGAGAAGTTGAATTAATGATATTTCCAGAATATGGAAGCTGAATAACATTATTGTCTATCATCATGCCTGTGGGTGATTCTAAATCTCGCATGGTAAGAAGTGTATTATATGTCTCATCACCAGAAAGTATTTGCTGAGCTGGGAAACTAATACTGTGACCTTCGAATGAAACACGAAGAGACTTTAATAACACTCCCTTGACGACGTCCCGAGCGATACTGAGCGACTCTTTGAATGCAGCTTCGAGATCGAAATCCGTATCGCTCGATGCGAGAGATGATATAGGAGGGACACTCATATTATGATTGAGTGTATACCTCGTATCAACAGATGGGTTATGAAGTAGGTATGGGTGAAATTCAATCGATGGTGTTGAGGATGTCGAATCGCTTTTTCCCCACCCGTAATCAATGTCAATGTGTAATGTTCATCCAAAGATTTCCCGAATCCGTACAATAATTTCTGCTGAAGGTTGATTATATTTACTAGAAATCAAATGAGATTTGGTGGCGACAGGTATAATTATTTGAAAGAAAAGTCTTTTTTTCGCCGATGTGTGATTGTCGTGGTGGATGGTGGATGATGTTGTTGTATGATTTCTCGAATTCTTTTGAAGATGTGGGAGGAATTGAAATTGGGGGAATTGTGAGATTGAGATTCTTAAGGACCACCGTATCGAAAGTCTGGAGCTAAAATTGGTTGTGGTCGTAGTTGTTCAATTTTTGACTGCCCAGTGATTTTAGCCCGAAACCTTTTTCTCCCTTTCCCTTTCCTTTCCTTTCTTGACCGATCCTCCGATCCTCAGCCTCGGTGCCACCACTCTTCAAAATTGTTCAACTGACTGATGGATTGACTGACTGACTGATGGACTGATGGACCGATGGACTGATAGAGACTGTACAGGCAAGGCAAGCTCATCGATACCCAACTCTATGTTTTTCGAAAGTCCTTACTGTTGTAATGAATGTCGTTGGGAGGGTAAACCGAAGATAAATGATTATAATCTTAAGAAAGATTAATTCATGGATTCGGATCGAATATCGAGTTGAAAGAGAAAGAGAAGAGAAAGGATTTGATTCCCCGTTTTCAAATGAGTCGTGAAATCGTCTTTGCTGTCTTTGCTTTAAGTTGTTTAACTAGGTTTTAGTGAATCGAAGAAAAAGCTACCCTTTGACTAATAATAGTAGATTTGCTTACTCTTCCTTGGTGGTGTACGGTATAGGTAGTATACTATAACATGAGGTGGGCGGTTAGTTCTCACAACAGGCGGTTAGGGCATTGAAGATGAATGTATGTGTGTATGATTGTGATTATGAAATTGTGCTGTGTTGTGTTGTGTTGTATTGTATTGTTTCGTAACCAAGGTTTCAAGGTTTAATCCGGAGAAGGACTCTCAGAATCAAATGCTTCATAAGATGGGTATACTCTCTCAATATGAGTAGAATGAGTGAGGATATAAATCCGAACAAATATAGCATACCTTTCTGTCTATATGTGAATAGCAACAATATCTAATAGACGATATTGAAAATGAAGGGGTAAATTTGTCGAAGAATCACCTGATGGGAGAATATTGGTTCCTCGTGGTCAACACTACAAGTATTATTAGTAAATCAAGTAAGAGTACGAGGCAAAACGACTCGAACCAAGGTTTTTAGAGCCACCCACCACCATTTAATCAAGAAAAAGGAGGTTATTGATAAGATGTAAGACTTACTAAAGTTGGAGGGTTGTTCGTTTGTTCGTTTGTTTGTTTGTTTGCGTGCTTGCTTGCTTGCTTGCTTCCTTGATTGATTGATTACTCAAATATCCTATTGATGGTTGTGACCTGGGGACAATTATTTCATCCATCAAGTCTTTCTGATAGCTGAATATGTGTATATATCCTCGTGATGTAAATACCTACAACAAGTATGAGTTCATGATCTATATACAAGAAGATACTTGCGTAGATACTTTCATTCAACGCGTCAATACCTACCTACCTACCTCTGCCTGGGTATCCTACCCAAAATACGGAAGAACAAATCGGCTTTTGGGAAATATCATAACCAAGAATATGACGAAGTGCTACTACCTAGATTTAAAGCTAAGTACAAGTTGAGTTGGAAAATGAAGGTTTATGAAATGAAGGAAAAGATGGAATACTTAGGTAAAAGCAAAAACGTTTAATTATCTTTCCAGATGAGAAAATGAAGATATAGATTAGATATCATTCTCTGATATGTTGTTGTCGATATACTCAACAAAAAAAGAAGATTTGAAAAATTTCAATCCAAGACAGGCGCGTTTGTTTGCGCGTTCAGTCTTCTCAACTTCCTCTCAAGACTTTTTTCATAGGTCACCTGTTCAGAAGACTGGTTGGCTACGAAAGAAGAAGAGGTACCTTGCCTTACCCAGCATTGATAGCCTTGTGAATGAGGCTTGTGATACGAGATATCGGATATCCGAGTATTCCGTCTTTACTCGCTTGGAGATACTTTACCTAGGTAGGCACGGTAGGTAGTCCACCAAGTCAACTCTTTCTTTATCAAAACTGGAGCTGCTTCAATGATTTTCATTCTCTTGAATACACAATACTGTATCAATATGATGACTCTTTTCCAATAGTGCATGCTACTTCCCGAGCCACACTCCGAGTCTAATCAGTTCCGATTGAGATTCAAATCAAAAGCAGCATCGAACAATTCTTGAACTTTCTTCTACGGTGTAAGCAAGGTTTCTCCAACAATTACCTAGGGAGGAATCTCACCAATTTGGGGACAAGGCTAGATAGATTTGAAAAGAACCTTGTTGTAATGGAGGAGGCATATATTTACTTACCTACATAGGTAATGCTCTCGTACTCATCAGCAGCACTTCGGATCTACTACATTACACCCGTAGAAAACTCTCCCATCTATATTTCTTCAGATCAATATCAATTCCTCATCCCACTCCCACTCCCTCACCCTCACCCTCAATCTCACCCAGAAATGGATGACTCCAATTTTTATATATCCGAACTCAAGATCCAGACTCATTCCAAACCATGCTGCGTAATACAAGCAAGCAGGAAAGCCTGTACTTCGTAGAATAAATGAAGAACTTCTCCGATACCGGTTTTGGGGAACATGCTAAGCTCCCCGGCAAACACTTTAAATATTAGAATTCTCCACCCAATCCACTGTTTTCAAGAGTCACAACGTCAAGATACCCAGTAGGAATTCCTTGGACTATGGATCTCCAACTTCGAAGGAAGATCCCCATGCTAGATACTTATCCTACTTTTGTATTATACACAATATTCGGTGAAGATTTTCGGTGATTTTTGGTTGGGAAACGTGGGCATGAAGCAAAAGTTATGCCAACTTCAAATCTTGCTTCAATGGAGAGTTTCCCCTGGTTTCTGCCACTGAGAGCTTATCAAGGACATTTAAAATGTTGATGTACAAAAGCAAAAGGCATCCCAGGTAAATATACAAGCTACAAACGACACTTATCACCCGTTACCCATTACCCAAGTCATATGGTATGGGCGTATGGATATAGTAAAACAGTGAATGGCAACACGCCAAATCTCAAAAATATCCTCACTAATCAAAAGAAAGATGACTCTTCCTCGGCCTCAATTATCCAATGTACCTCCGAATTTAATTGCGGGGATAAATAACCTCATCCCTTGTCCACTTTCTGCAGTAGGTGTCCGATCAATCACTAGTTAAATAAAGTATTCTGAGTCCGGAGTATGCACGCACGGTAAGCTTTGGTTTTGGTTGATTGAAAAGCAGCTCAATATCTCTTTTGATATTTCTTTTCGATTGTTCTCTTGTGCTTCTTACTCTTACTCATCTTTCTCACCGTTATATTTTGCCTTCTGGGGTGATATAAAGGTGTCCTGTCAATCGAGTTTGGCCTTTCGGCGGTAGTCAAGGAAAAGGAGTATCAAAATGGTTTTATTCGGATCGAAAAATAGTGAGTGCCAACTTGTTCTTTGCTAACCATTTATATCATCACCATCGTTATTCTGCTACAATAGCTTTAGAGCTCCAGTATGGGAGACGGACTCGATGTAAAAAAAAATTGCCTGGATATCTGATTGATCAAGTGATCTACCGAGGATACAATACAATATCTCAGCTCAGCTCAGCCCAACCCAGAATTTTACGTTTTCCGAGATGAAACTAACTCGATCTAGAAGAAACGGGATCTTCTCCTCAACCCTCATTATCGGAGGATCAAGAAGCCGCCTATAAGGGAAATAATAGCTATGTACCAGATATTCCATCTGCGGAGGGTCAACCAGAATTCGATGAATTGCACGTGGTTTGTCCCCCGCATACAACGGAGGCAAAACTTATGCGAAAAATCGATTTGCGTGTGATCCCATTTTTGTAAGTAAAGTTTCCTATGTATCCCAAATTCTCATTCTGATTGTATAACAGATGTATCTTGTATCTTTTGGCCTTTTTGGACAGAGTCAATATTGCCAATGCCAAATCTTTCAAACTCTCAACAGATTTGAAATTAACCGGCACTCAATACAATACCGCCTTAACCATCTTCTTCGTCCCATATGTTTTCTTCGAAATTCCATCTAACATCCTCATGAAACGTCTAAATCCAAACATTTGGCTTTCATCCCTCATGTTCCTGTTTGGTCTCGTGAGTATCTGTCAAGGACTCGTACAAAATTTCTCCGGTCTCCTCGCAACCCGTTTCTTCCTCGGTCTATTCGAAGCCGGTATGTTTCCAGGTTGTTTTTACCTCATCGGTATGTGGTACAAACGATCTGAAGCCCAACGTCGCTACTCCTTTTTCTTCAGTAGTACTACATTAGCTGGAGCATTCGGAGGTCTTCTCGCTTCCGGTATTGGAAAAATGGACGGATTAAGAGGATATTCTGGTTGGCGTTGGATTTTTATCATTGAAGGAGTCCTTACCTGCGTTGTCGCCCTATCATTCTTCTTCCTCATTCCTTCATTCCCAGAAGATGCAAAATGGCTCACTCCAGACGAAAGAGCATACGTAAAAGCCCGTCTCCAAGTAGACCAAGGAAGAAGCGCAGCAGAGCGTAAAATTTCTTTCAAAGACGCATGCAGGGTCTTCAAAGACTACAAAGTCATTCTCGGAGGCTTCATGTATTTCGGTATGATCATCCCAGCCTACGGATACGCATTTTTCGCCCCGGGTATCATCTCCACCTACGGTTACTCCCCAATCCAAACACAACTCCACAGTGTACCTCCATGGGCGTGCGCATTCGCACTCGCAATGTGTATTGCTTTCGCATCGGATTTCACACGTCATCGATTTGCATTCACCATCGCGCCGATTTGTGTCGCAATCACAGGTTTCGCTATTCTTCTCACTGTTCACGATAATACTAAACTTCAATACGCTGCGCTTTTCCTCGTCGCTATGGGTGCGTACTCCGCCATGCCAGTTATAGTTTGTTGGTTCAACATGAATCTCGGCGGTCATCACCGTCGCAGCGTGGGCACGGCCTGGCAAGTCGGATTCGGTAATATAGGAGGAATTATCGCTACCTATGCTTTCCTCGCGAAAGATGCCCCGGAGTATAGAACGGGATACGGAATCTGTCTGGGCTTTTTGTGTTTGAGCGCGATGTCGTGTTTGCTTTATTTCATGGCGGTTATGTTTGAGAATCGCCAGAGGGAGAGGAGACCGAGAGATTTGGGTCTCACGGAGTATGAGAAGACGGAGTTGGGAGATTTGAGCCCCAATTATAGGTATTTGTTGTAAGGCGGGAGCTGGGTAGTTATGATGATGATGATGATGGTGGTGATAGAGCTTGGGTGAAAGAAAATGAGGTCAAAAATAAGAAAGTGGATTAATGGGCAATGTAATGAAATGAAAGAATATGATATGACAGTATACGAATCGGCATGTATAGCACAGAACGATCGATACCAAAAGTTAATGGCTGGGAACACTTCGGCTTAGTATGAGGGGAGAGGTATCTAGTAAATTTTAGGCACATGATTAATGAAATGAATATAACATCATCCTTCACATATCGAATCTTACATGCACATCAATTGATTTGTTCCTCCCTCTTTTCTTTTTCGAAAAAGTGGGGAGTGGGAAAGGTGGTTTTTGCGTCTAAACCTGTTTCTCGTAAATTTGTATATATAGCTCTGCGTCCTTAGAGCCTCGGAGTTTGGGATTGGAGAAAGATGGGAAAGGGGGTAAGAGGATAAGGGAGAGCGGGGGGGGAGGAGGGAAAGGGTAAATTGTGAATGAGAGGAGGATTGGGATGGGGAATAATGAGATATGCTCGAGTATTTTTGTTATGAGGGTATTTTCGACGAGACTAGGAGATCTTGGGATACTTGTGTGGTCGAAGATGAGTGTATTTTCTGTGTTTTATGTGGATTGAGAATTACGAAACATCGATTTACGGTATAATAATCGGAGAAAAACATTTAGCCATATCGTCTATTTCAACTGAAACGCACACTGCTGTATGTGATGCTATATACCTACCTAGGCATCTAGGTAGATAGTGGGAAAAAGATACTGATAGTTCAAAGATCGAACATGTTTCGACGAGGCTGAGGAGTTGAAGTGAATAATCATATTTGGAGACATCAGATGAGATAGGGGGGACCAACGAATTCTCGCTTTCTTTATTAGCGTGGAAAATCTATTACAGCGCACTCAGGAAATTTTCAATTTTTCAATTCCAAGCAACGATTCCTACTTTTTCGACAACGACGGGATGTGAAAGTTTATTGCCTCACTGTACCATCAATATCCAAATACTATAAAATGGCTCGGGAAAAGTGGACAAAGAAGATACCAAAAGGCGGAGATGCGCCAAAATCGCAACCACAAAAGAACAAGTCAGACAATAAACCCAATGATGAGGACGTGTTAGGATTATGCAAGATTCTCCTCCCAGAATTGCAGGAGATCATCAAAAAAGGAGTGGTCCCTCATGATAGCATATTACACTCAGTGCTCCGCAACACATTATGTACGGTTGGGGTAGTACCAGTGATCAGGAGCCTCACTGCGCAAGATAATCCTGAATCAGCTGAAATGGCACATCCTAAAGGTATCACAGTCACTAAACTTACAACTGCGGTGGTCGACTTGTTCAATGAGAATATAGTAAGAAGAAGTGTGATCAATCAGCTCCCCGAATCTTCTTCTCACTCTTCCGAACCAATCGACGATAAAGGTCGAACTCTAGCAATGATCGAAAGCCAGAAACATATGCGTCTTGAATTCCTTGTCACATCAACGTAAGTTCGCTATCATGCATTATGCTAGTGCTTGACATCAAACGCGATGGGAACTGTCATTTAAGCTAAGTAATAGGAAAGTGCCCGTCGAATTGCCTTTAAACGAGAGGATGGTTTTCATCATGAAAGAACACGAAACATCTGATGAGCCTTATCTTGCACAAAGCGACTTCCCAGAGTACATTTCGATATCAGAGGAAAGTGTTGATGAGAGCTTGTCCGTTCATACGCGCGGCATTTAGCTACAAGGATATGGGCAAATTTGACGACCAGGATGACATCTGCATTTACGATCCTGCGTTTACAGCGCACCGAAAAAGATGTGTTGCGCAACGCAGATTGGTTTACCTTTCAGACCTGGTAAATTCGTCCTTTCGTAGTACGGCAAAGCATATACACTCTGTATACGATTTGAAAAAGATTGACAAAGGGACAGCCGATACGTTTTGGAAGCATACGAAGTCGTGGATTTTGTTCTTGAGGGGAAACGATTTTAGCGAGAATATCTCCTCCACTGCAGAGATGGATGAAGTATGCATGCTTGCAGCGTTCCTGGGGGCCAAGAATAATGTAACTACGGCGTTGAGAAATACATATCAGCCTCAGAAGGATCGTGCCACAAGAGAGAAGCCACATCCACGGCCTCAAACACTGCTGAAGGATGTGCCTGAAGAAAGAGAAGTTTTCCTGAGAGAGCAGTTCGAAAGAGTGATTATGTTACAAATGATGCATGCAATGAAATGCTCGGTAACACTGGTTGGCCAAGCAGAGACGATTAGATTTTTGATTCTAATCGAGTTGCATCATAACTGCTGCTGTGGTGGCAATATTTTGGGTTGGGTTTCACTTCTTGGGATGTCTTGCTTGCATCAAAAGTCAACGTTGAGCTGCTGGCGTAAAAAGGTTCATTGGTTCTGTGGTTTGGTCAATACATTTGGGAGCTCAAAAAAACAGTGTCATGTTTGGTTCTATTTGGGGTATGCGAAAGATCTAAAATACAAAAGAGCATTGAGCGGACTTTAAGATTTCGTTTGACTTGAGTCATGAAGAGAAATGAAGATACCAAATATTGCTGGAAGGATTTAATGTTGGCTGGGCATTGAGATATGAACAAAGTAAGGGGCAATAGAGAGCGTAGAAAGGGGTTGGAATACTCAATTTCGATTGGAGCAATGAAAGGACTGGAGAGCTTGATGTATTCTCAAGAAGCATCCAGATGTTTAGTTTTGATGAGGCATTGAAAGGCAGCTTTGGGGGTTGCACAAATGCCTCCTCGATCACAGATATCAAAACGAAAGGGACCAAAGTTTATGTCACCCAAACTATCCTGAATAACGGTGAACTCCCAAAGTAAGACTCTGATCTCAAGAGTAAAGGCCATTGGCAACTTTAAAGTAAACCCATTTTTCATATCAATCTTAACTTCGTCGCTATTGCTCGACCCACCATTTCTGTCGATAGCTTCGGGTAATCATGGAGACACCGGGGCAGTGAAAATAACCATAAATGTACGTAGTACCAAATGCAATCCAATCTCCAGTAAGATCTCTTGTATGAGATTTTCTTCAAGATGGCGAGGATGACTGGTCGTTCTGATAATGGATATAATTCCGAATAATGGGCTCCCGTGATTGGTGGAGTCGTCCTGCTTTGTCAGCCCCGCCGTGAACCTGCATAATTTGCGCCTCTTTTATTTCGTGCCTTGCAGATTTCTTCAATCTCGGGGTAGACCTCCCTAATTATCTGCTATTCTTCTGCTGAATCCTGCGCTTTTAATTGACATGTACTTCTTGCGATAGGTCACTGTACCATCAGGTACTACACCATTATTCTACACCTAGTGCACATCCGGTCAGAGTACAATCTGCAACCTAATATCTACATGATTGACACCACAAAACTTCGGATCACCGGGGCCGCTCCCTACGGTGTCTCTTCCTTGCCAATGAAATGACTGCGTTTCCCCGTTGCAGAATATTTATATCTACAATCATAGTTGTGCCTTAACCTATCTCGTATCTGGTACTCGGCAAGGAGCGGGGCTGAAAGATCTCGATACATCTTACTCCTCCCACTCTACAGATTTATTTTTCATGTACGAACTTCGCTCTCATGGGTACTTCACTTGCGTTGTTGTTCATTGCACAGGGGCAGCAAGGCTGCCTAAAATTTCTTCAAGTATTTAATGAGATGAACCCATTGCAAACATCATCTGTCAACTCAAGATTTATCTTCCTTCGTTTACCACCACTTATTCATTCATAGTTGAATTATAATATGTTGTTCTCTGCAACCTCGATTTTACTCCTCACGGCACCTGCTCTCGGGCAGACCCTCAATGCCTGGAGACAAACCGTCTACGGAGAAGGATGCTGCAGTTATGCGGTAGATGGGAATGTAACAACTTACGATGAAGTTGACTCAATACCAAAAGATCTTGCTCTTCTATTCAATTTCCCAGCCACATATCTCGGTTTCTACGTTCAGTCCTCCAGTGCTTACATTACCGACTACTATGTTGAAGCTGTTGAGGCAACGACGGGCAAAGAGATTATTGTTGGAAAGGTTTCTGGCGCTACCTCCAACTTTACTGTTGTCAATTTTTACGACTCTGCTGGCACAGCTGAAATCTTCACAGAGACGATGTTTTTCCATATCACTGGAGTATCTGATGGAGGTAGTACCGCATTTGTCAACGAGATATATCCCATCTACTCAGGCGACACCATTGTATACCCCTCTGGACAATCCGCCCAACCCTCACCAACCCAAACCACAACTGCAGTCCCAAAACCAACTTCAACCGTTTTCCCCACACCCACAGCTCCAGGCATAACCCTCAACGCCTGGCCCACCATCTCCGCCACCAAGCCCTTTGTCCAGGACTCCTCATCCTCATACGTCGATGGAAATCCATCCACCGGCTTAGTCTCCTCACGATATTTCCTTCTTTTCAATACCGTAAGCACATACGAAGGATTCTACGTCTTATCTCAATCACCAAACTATATTACCGACTACTATGTCGTTGCACAAAACCCTATCACATATGTGCAATTTGAAGTCTGTCGCGTTACAGGTGCTACGTCAAATTTCACTCTTTGTGCATTTGTGGATGAGGATGGAAATTCAGGGTATAGGAGTGAGACTATAGATATCTATCAGGATGGTGCGGTGCAAGGGGAACTTAATGAGGTCTATCCTATTTGGCCGGGTGATGTGGTTGTGGACCCTAATGCTTGATTTCGGAATGAGTTATGATATGATAATGTTAATGGGTGTGTTTTTGTTGGTGGAGGGATTGACTGAAAGGCTTTCAGGAGTTGTTTCGGGAGAAAAGGGGTGTCTATGAAAGACCCAGATATGTTGGGACCATAAAAAGTGATGAATAATGTCAGCTACCAAGATTTCTGCCCATCCCTTGATCTTTTTCTTTGTCAGTATTTCCCACGAGCCGAGCTTCCGTCTTAGTTTGGATACCGCAGAAACTTCATACTTTTGGATATGTGAAATGACCAGGACTTGAAGCTCTTCATCTTCCGCAGGTCTGTACAATCTTGAAGTTGCGTAACAGTATCTATTGTAATAACTTGCTCGGAATACAGATTCCATTTACTGAAAGTTCCACTAAAGGTTCAAGCTATTCCTCTTGGGTGTGGAAATGATAAATGCCATTCAGAGACGCGTTGGCAATCTCCACAGATCATGACGTCCCATTGCTAGGTATTGTTCAGGTGTGTGAAGTTGATCAAAAATTCAATACGATTTATTGATCTTGATCAATAGCGTATATACTATATCCTATTGAAGCTCAGAAGCTCAGAAACGAAGAACCGCCACCAAAATGCCGAGGATTTTGAGTTTCTGGCATATTGCTTTTTTACTCCTAAATTATACCATTTCATTTTGTCGCTGTGTCTTGCTCATGATCTCCGGTTGGTAGATGGCTGGAAAGAGAAGGGGCCGAGTGTATGAAATTGACCATGAACTGAAGTGGCTGAGTGTGACTGATGATGAGAGTTGATGATGGTAAATTAGGATGATGAAAATGGTGGATGGACGGGTATTATTGCTTTGTGAATATGTATTGATCTCTTTCAAATCAGTATCAGATAGCGTTCGGTCTTATAAAAAGCCTTACATTGTATGAGTATCATGTAGCAGTTACAAGTACACGGTCTTTACGTTCCAGATTAGTCTCAAATTCGGCGTTATAGCTTTCGTTATTCATATCACTATCCGCTTTATGGGCTGTATCACTTCAATGTCTAGTCTAAAGTACCTTCAACCTTCTGCTTTCTTATCCTTGCGCGCTACACCCCCAATCTAAATCTAGGTTAGTGGCATTTCATGATTATTCCTTCAATATCTGACCATCAAATCTTTCCGATTGAATCTCCAGGAGAGAATGATGTCGTCTAGACATTGTGAGGATTACTACAGAGAGAAGAGTAGCTTTGATGCTAGAGGGCTTTTAAGAGATTCAATCGAATCAAGAAGACTGTCAACCCTAAGTCTAAAAGAGTACAGCATCAAGGTCTAGATTAAGCTAAGAGCAATTAATTAATGGAGAAGAGAGAAGAAAGGAGCGAGATAGTTACAAGAGTATTGTGAGGCTCAGATATTACTACACGTATCTTTGCGTCCAAATCTCTACACTCCACTCCATGTTCTTCCTAAAGTATCCAGTATTGTAACATCTTAGTTAATAGGATAAGGAGAAAAATTTACGAGTCAAGACTGATCAATTATGAGTGAGCTCAGGAGTTTCCGGTTGAAGGGCGAATATACTCCCAAATTCACAAGTTTAGATAAAACCACAGTCGTATATTGTAACATCAACCCATACAGTCCAGTTCTTGAGTCAAAATGAATTTCAATAATCAGATAAGAAGCGCTTTTGAGAAAGTGGATGGGTACGATGCTACATTATTTATGTGATAGTGAATGATTATGAAAAAATATGTGCTCATCCAAGCATTTACGGAGATTTAAACATGACATATATCCCTCGTGATTATTAGCTCAGCATTTGGTTACCTCAAGCACTTTGACTGGGTGGGTGAAACAAAGTGCTACTCTTTCGAACCCTTTGTATCCCGAGTTATGGAGCTTCACCTCTGCAATTCGATAGAATTGATCTATACACCTTTGTAAGCAACACCACCCGAGCGTGGGACTAAACATGTGTATCTCTGTAGACCCGTCTTGTAGTAGGTAATTGTCAGACTCGGAAGTATTACTTTCCATCTTGATATAATCCTCGCCCTTCAGGACATCAAGTCCTCTTGGGCTCTTGTCAATCCCCTGTTCCCAGATGCGACCACTATTTCCTACAGAGAATAACAGACAGAAGAAGCCAAGATGGAGATGTTTCAAGGAGGAAAGACGAAGCAGAGAAAAGAGCGCAGATGGGATATATGAGAGGGAATTGAGGGAATATTATAAGCGGTATGGAGCATAGACTTCGCATGAGAATACTCTGCATACCCTGCGTAGGCACTTATGTATGATCCATCTCGTCCCAGCCTGCCTTGATCTTCTCGATCATTCCATATACAAAAAGCACGAAAGGCATTGGAAAACAGTTATTGATATCTTGTCTCTCGTTTGTCTTTCGAGATGCTGGATAAGTGGATTTATTTCCAAATAAAGTCAACTATCAGGTCGTGGCATAGCAGTTTTCTTATTATAATATATGGATAGAAATCTCATGCTGTAGTTGAAAGAGTCAAGCTTGTTCTCATTTCCAATTCTCTTGGCTATAGAGGTAACATTCTCCGGGCTGCAGTCCACAGATTGAAAATCGGCACCTTTCCGAAAATACTCGATATCAACGTCGAATTTGAATTCTCCTGGTTATTCAAATGAAAATAAGGTCAACACACAAGCTTTTCTGTGGTTTGGCTGCGCAAAAATAATCCTTTTTGTATGGATATCCGCCAATAACCCGCTGAACAGACAACAAGTTGAAGGTAGTACTTATTCCAAGAACCATTCAACAAACCTATCGTCTGTGATGGGAATATCTGCGAACTGTCTACCAAACTAGATTATAACAATTCTGTATGGATGATTTACGAGTGAGTCAGAACATCCATAGATTATTTTCTTCCCCAAACGCCCGTTTAGATCCTGCAACTATCCACTTCTCACATGAAGTGTCCACGGCTTTATTCACCAGAGCCATTATCCAGTTTACTGGCATGATTTGTGCAGATTTTTTATTGCTTTTTTTTTATTCTTTTGTGGAGCTCCTTTTGTGTTGTGATTTTTTTCAGCTTCCTTCGCTCGATGATAACTTGTGTGACGACAGTTATCTTGACTTCACGCTTTTTGATCAAATTCAATTTTCTGACGGATGTTATGGAGTGGGAGAAGGCTATTGAACCATACACAAAGGTTACAGCTTGAAAGACTTTATTTACTTTTTGTTCAAGGTTAAAGACATCAACATTCATTCCTCTACTAAACGCATGATAAGCACTTCAACTAGGCAAGTGTGTACAACAAGAGCCACGGTGGGTGGTGTGATGGCTAACACCGTTAATCCATGGCGAGCTCGTTAGTATCAGAGATAATAGCTGTCGCAAATCATTCCAAGGCATCTTTTTTGGGGGGGGAAATTTTGTGAGACTTGGTTCCTTTTTGAGTCTCGCCTAGCTATGCGACAATTATCTTGACTTGACGTCTTTCGACATTCCACTTTTTTGACGGGTATTGGAGTGGGGCAAGACCCTTCGACAGTGAATTAGATGTTTCTGATATTCTCTTCTGCCTTTAGCCCAACATCCCGAGGATATGATATGCTGTTTGGAGCATGTTAGTCATGAAGCGGAGGAGATAATCAATTGCAAAAAGATTAAATGTTACAATATTACAATGATGGCCAGATAATCAGAGCTTGCTGATATAGCCTATGATTCAGTCGATGGTATCTTCACATGTGCAGAGCAATCTTCACGCAATTAGACTGGATTTTGGAAATAATCAATAAATATTTATGCAAAGAAAGAAACGCGCCTCTATGTGTGAGGTAAAAAGACCGGTATCAAGGAAACTTCCGCGAACTCCCCAACCAAACGATATGATGATGTAAAAGCCATCATCCATTCCTACATTCATCTTTCTCTGTCCTGCACTCTCCTTACCTTCACCAGGGTTGATTTATCTTCGCCAATTGTTATCATGAATGAGAGATGTCCTAAATTCATTGTTCTTAACGCGAAAGTATGTCCCCGGCTCTCCACCCATAACCATCATCAGAGAATCGCAACTTTTCTCCTCAGTAGAATTTCAACACCTTTGTCGCGGAAGACGGAATTAACGATCAGCATCAGGTTTTTCCATCTTGACCTTCTTGCCCGAGGGTCTTGAAGGACCTGCAGCAGAACTAGTGCTGCTGTTAGTAGTGGCAGGTCGCTTTTGAGTTACTGCTGGACCGGCGGCAGAGCTACCAGGAATTGCAGAGTTGAACTGTGGGACGTGTGGTGTGCGTGGTGTGCGTGGTGTACGTGTCATGCTCGGGCGACGACGGAGATTTGGCTGTGGCGGTCTAGATTGCCCCATGGCAGCGCCTGGTCCTGGGCGCGGCTGTCTATTACCTTGGGCATTACCATTTTGTTGGTTACCGTTATTCTGAGGGACTGAAGCAGCAGGGACGTTAGAACCACCTGCTTGAACAGTGTCGGAACCACCTGCCTGAACAACGTTAGGCATGGCAGAAGAGACGATGCGACTTCCTCTGCGTAGGCCGTGGGCTAAGGCCGTGCCTGAAACCATGAGAGTGCTGACCATTCTGCCTGTATTATGATCAGAGGTGGGCATAGGCGCATAGGGCTGATTGAGAGCAGGATTCGTGTTGTCAGACTGTCCACTTGATTGATTGTCGCTAATCTCCAAACTACCAGCAGCTAGAGACATACCGGTTGATAATCTAGCACCTGTTCGAGTATTTGTAGCTCCATGAGTAGGGTTATTACCAGGATTTCCGATGATAGATGCATGGCCAACAATACCAGTATCTGCACCAGCGGGATTTTGTGGAGGGTGTGCGGGCTGATGAGCTGGAGCTGGGTAATTAGGATAAGGTGGTGCATGTCGTGGTAATCTATAGCGCATAAACTCTATAACTGCATCACGTTCCGTTGTGCGTGGGTGACCTAAAGAGTCAGTCAGTCATAACTACTAAGGTGATCAATGGCTCAGTGATACATACCTCTTAAGTCCATCAGCATGTTATTCATGCAGCATTTATACTGCCAGATATGGAACACCTGCTGGAAAATCTCGCCGATAAACTGATTAGGCTCTTCATCCTTCAAGTCGGCTTCAATTTCTTGCCAAATGATTTGAGCTCTACCGTGAACATTGTCTGCAGTATATTTTTGCTCCTCGCTAGGATCATGAATGAAGGTCAGAAATCCCATTGGACCAGGTCTAGGGCGGGAGAAGATCCAACGCTTGAAGAAGGAATGATTCTGAATGATCTTGAATAGTTGTCCCCAAAGCGCAGGGACCAAGTTTATACTATGCAGATTGAAGGATTGGAGCTCATTGAGAATTCCTCGTACCCAAGCAAAGATTCCTTGGCGCGAAATAGCTCCAGCGTTTACGATGGTATGGTTACCAGACAAGGGTGGCTTTTGAGGTGAGTCAAACGAACCACACATTTCATCGGCACGAATATCAATAGGACGTTGTGGTTGTAAGAATATTCTAAACGCGACTTCGCGTTGGGTAGCTGCGTTAGCCATACCAGGTTGGTGGTTTACGTTAGCCATGTTGATTGTGTTGATAAAGTTCGAGTTTCGATGGATAAGGTATTGTGTTGAGAATGTTGATTCTCTTGAGAGTTTGGTGAAGAGGTAAGTAATCAGGTAATTGATGAGATTGTTATGTCGAGAATAGTGGGAAAGAAAGACTCACGGTGGAGTAACTGGGTGATTATAAGCAAACTGAAGAAACCCAGTGCAGAACCGTAAGTTCAGGACAATCATTGAAAGCGCTATACATCAGCTGTACTACAACAGTATTGTAAGCAATGGCACTGAGCTGTAGATTTAGCCTCTTAATTCAACTCACTAGATCTTAAAGAATGACGAAAACATACGCGGCACGTTATTGATGGCCGTATACTCTCTCACCAAGTACGGTTCTTCAGCATTTGAAATTCTTCTATAAAGATTTGATTGAATTTACATAGATCCTACCACCAACGGAGACAAAACAATGGAGAGTCAGCCGTATAGACGCAAAAGGAGACCAAAGAATAGACAGAGGTAGATGAATTAAGTTCAATCTCTAATTATACGAATCAAGATAGCCAACAAGGAAAAGTTAAGTCTAATAAAGATGTAGTCTAATACATAATGATGAGGTATAACTGCGGAACGATGGTCACCTTGAAGTGTACATGATATCATCTTTCATGATTTAAGCGAAGTTAGCGTGTGCATTCTCATGGTCAAGTAGGGACAAGGATCATGATAAAGAATCAAGATGATGGAAGGTTATCGGATTATTATGAAGACGTCTACGGATTGCAGAGCAGTTAATTCCTCTGGCATTAGCATCAATGGAACATCTCCATGCATCAATGAGAATTATCAAATCAGAATCACCAACATTTGAGACTAGTGGAATCCATTTAACTCTAAATCTGGAAAGCTTCCTAACATCCGAACTAAGTAGGGGTCCGACTTTTCAAAATAATTAGATGGGATTTGGGAACTCTAGGTATTAGGCCATCAAGCCTCCATCTGGACTACTTGTCGTCTAATCATCCCCATACCAAACCACTCAAGGTGATTGGTAGCACCAACTTTGATCCACAACAACCCTCACACAGTGAAATCACAACCACAAATCCGATTAGATAAATGAATATTTGAAAATACGTATCAATAATGTCTCAATAAAATTATCTAATCTGAATTTTGAATATATCTATTCTAATAGTGTTAGCTGTAAAGGTATAATTGTTCAAGATTCTCAAATACTAAATTAATAAGGTTATACAACTTTAGGATTTATTTTATTTTTCACAACCAATTCAAGATTTTATACCAATCAAAAATATTAGACTTTACAATGACAACTTTACTGCAAATACATATTGTTAAAAGCTAATCATAAAATCAAGAGCCTATCTAGAGTTATAGGCTGTACTAAAATGTATTATTACATATTGTATAGCTGATTTAATATCGATTTACGAAGTTGATTCAACTGTGTCAGAGTTAGTGCTTCGAGCACCTAGGGTAATCGGCAGAATTTCTCCAATAGCCAGCAAGTATTGAAAACTCCTGCAAAAGTGCTTGAATTTAGGACCGGAAGTTTCTCAGAGTTCATGCAGATAGTCACAATATATGTACGCAAGTGATTCTGTGTATCACACAAGAGCAATTGACATGACTGCTGTTGATTGATTTATAGGAAACTGACAACTAAAACTAGAAATTATTGTGGACATAAAAGCTCACTCTGAATGAATGAAAACCAGTGGATGAAGTTGCTAGACTTGAATGCCTAGAAAGCATAACCGCCGGACTACGAATACATGCGTCATCTATAGATGGCTATGGACGCTATAATAACACTGTCTGGCCCAATACACTAGATTTCGTTGACTGCTCGCCCCTTCCGTTCCCAGAGGCGCACAGTGACTTCCCAGTGCATATCTCTCCAGGATTATCTCATGCTAAAAGGACGATAGAGCGATTTAGACTTGTTGGTCTTCGCAGGAAGTGGCTTATTGTTCGCAGGTTTGTCCGAGGCGAGTTTATTTCCCGAAGCCTCCACGCTAATAGCGTCCTCCATGATTGGTGCTTCGGCCATCAGTTTATCACCAGCAGAGTCTTCGCTGACAGTTTTCTCGATAATAGATTTGGCGCTAACCGGATCCTTGTTGGTAGACTTATGGTCTATAGGTTTGCTAGCGGTCTTGCTTTCGTCAAGAGCTTTCTCGCCCACACACTTTTCACTGCCAATTTTTTCGCCAATGTGCCCACCACCAACAACTTTGTTTTCTACCACCTTATCTTCGGCAGACTTTTGAATTACTCCCAAGCTTGTAGGACTATTAAGATTGCTTGGCCGGTATTGTTTGAGGAAGTTTGTGTAGGGAGAAGCATAAACAGAAAGGGAAGTTATGGGATTGTTTTTAATCTTCGGCCTTTTGTTATGACTATCCAAAACGGTAATTTAAGCCTCATTACTAGGTTCGGTTCTTTTTGTATTGATTTTTTGCAAGTGATTTGTCTTGTCGTCTTGCTTCACATTGACAGAACTGAACCTGGTCTCCTTGTATTTTGCGATATTGTTAATCTTCATATCGCGCTGATTGTCGTTCGTAGGAACGGATATGTTTCGCTTGGGTATGTTGAGATCATTCTCCGTGGCACTGACCTTCTTACCACCAGTATTAGTGGCTCTTTTCTGCTTTTTTCCTCCCGTACTATTGCGGCCCTGTTTGGCTGATCGTCGATCAAGAGATTCGCTTGCTACCTTGTTTGCTTCTGCAGATTTTACTTCGCGTTGATTGCTAGGACTATTAATAGATGTCCCAGGATTGACCGGAAAGCTAAAATGCCTAGTTGTGTCTTTCCTATATACAGGAGATATTCTTGCTGAGGAAGGACGCTCAACTTTATATTCATCTCCAGGAGACAGGATAGGTGAACTTAGATGGCGGTCATAATCTCTCGACCTAAGGCTTTCGATACGTGTGTTTGTCGATTCCGGTGACGGCGTATCTAAGATTACAATCACATCTTTATCTTCAGCACTGACGGAATTGCTGGTGTCAGAGCAACGATTTCCGGTCTTGGTGCATGTTGTACCGCTATGAGACTGTGCTAACTGTCCTTCGTGAGAGGTGGGTAAATCTTGTCCATGGTTGTCTCGACCACTAAAAACTGGCTCGAGAGCTGGTATACTAGTCATAGGACGTTTGGATCCACCACCAAACCCCTGAGCTCTATTCGGGTACCTGTCATCTAGAATCTGTGGCGCAGGTAGGATGAAGCCCACAGGAACTTCAGAGGTCTGTGAATATTCTATACCGTCGTTATATTTATTACCCGCCATATTAAAAATATTGCGCGATGGCTTATCACGAGCAGTGGGTGGTTGGTACTGTATACCGGGGTGTAAGCTAGGCGACTGTTTACCTTTGACCGATAGGGTGACTGGCATTGCAGATTGAGGTTGCTCCTGAACTGATTGAGAATATTTTGGCAGTTGCAGATGACCCGTCTTTGGCTGCAGTATAGTTGGAATCCCGGACGAATATGTTCGACTTGGGTGGATAATATTATCGCTTGAGTTTCCTCGTCTTGTGCTGTATCCTGCGGGGAAACTTTCTACATTCCTCGGATTGTCCCTGCTCGCAGGTGCCATGGGACGGGGAAAGTGATTACCCAATTTTATGGCTCTCGCCTCTGGAATTTGCATTATATTTGCACGATCGATGCTGCTAATTCTAGCATAGTTTGCCGCTTCTGCCATTGTTTCCATGCTTGGAAGGGCAGAAAGACCTGTTGATAGTTGTCGTTAGTATGTGGATTGAATGGAAAGGAGATATGCACTTACCCCGGGTATGACGGGCTTGATTGACTAAATTGTTCTTGATATTCCAAAACCACCCGAGATGGTCAACCAGCTGATCAATAAACGCGCCATCTTCCTCTAGCCTTAATTCCCACTCAAGATCATTCCAAACTTTATGCGCCGAGGTGAAAATATCATTTGGTGTCCAAGGTGGCTGGATAGGACGTTGGGCATGAGTTACATGAACCCTGGGACGTGTGGACACCCATGAATAGAATTGAAGGATATTTTGGTACACACGAAACAGATCATCTGCCGCCTTCTCGTTGCCTGGATTTAAAGTGCCGATTCTTTGAAGTTCATCGATAATATCGTGGGCCCAGGCAGTGATGCTGTGACGATTCATCGATGGGAGATCGTTCTTGGATCGCGCAAATGGGTTCAACATATTGCAGTTTCTCAATTCTTGGAATTCGATGGATAAAGACTCGGAATATTGCTGTGTTTGTGAGGAAGACGTTGTCGATGTCTCGACTCGGAGTCCTTTCTGTATAACACATTCAATCTAATACGGCTAGCGTATGGCCAGATCAAATCTTTCAACCAATATGAAAAATTTAACATTGAAGCGAGTACAGCCAGTAAGAACGAGTCACACCATGTGCTATTTTTTTTTTACAAGAAGTGAATAATGCTGGACATTGGACGATATGCAAAGAACAAGTCCGAGCTTTTAAGAATATTACATGCTGGTATTCTTTATTGTTTGCAACTACCTAGGTAATGTTGTAATCTTTACGCTGGAGATTGATCTAGTGATTTTCAGTGCAGAACAGATACTTTGTTGTGGTGCGTATCAATAAAGAGCTACCTATTTACATGCTCAATGAGCTCAAGTTCAAATTTGTACCTTTCCATTTACATATTTCTGTCACCACTGAAGCACCTCGAACGTATGATTCAATCAATTTATCAAATCTATACAAATTGGTTCATTTGGAGATATGATGCCACAAAGGAGAGTAAAGAAGCTCGATTATCTGGTTGTCGCTTATGAAAGGGGCTCTTGTCCTTAAAATGAACACAGTGCATTATCCCGTGCGTTGATTAAGAGATAATAATTGCTAATTTAGGCCGTGTTTACGCGGCTACTGATACCTAAGCATAGACATCTTTGAAGCAGTAAATATCACTATCTAAGCAATAATTACCAAGAAAACTAGTCCTGAAGCATTCGCGAGAAAAAGCCGCAGTTAGCTGCTTGAGACATTTCGAGGTTGGAATTTCATAGATTGGTCAAGCAAAAGAAAGTGCGGAGAGAAAGCATGCGAGAGAGGAGATGGGAACCATTCACGAGCAGATTGAAGTGTATAACAAGACTAGACGGTGACTGATTGACCCGAGCTTTACCTGGAAATGTAATTAGACCAACAGTGAGAATAACCTTTGGATCGGTGATAAACTTGTCCTACTCCGTTTCGTTGAGTATGGTTTAGCATTAGACTTTTGATTTTCCCTGGTAATTTTCTTAAGTCAATCCAAAGATATGGTTCTTTCGTGATAACGATGTACTATTACTATTTTGTATATCTGGAATTCTTGTTAAAACGCTCAAGAAAAGAGTTAGGCGATAGTAATCATGGCACAAAATTTCATTACCGGGCGAGATGCTAATGTCTATAGCAAGAAGTTTAGTCAGACTTTGATGAATGACTTACACTATGCACCGGAAAGCCTTTAGTTTAAGATTCGATTGGCATTCGAGGATACCATCGAGCTTCTGTGCAAGCTTAATTCGGCGTCGTCAAGTGTTACGACCCTTGACTCGATTGGAAATGCGATTTCTCAAAACTCTGACACAAATGAGCTTTACCGATAGACTATAGGTATGGTATGTAAAATTTACTGTATTTTGACTTGTCTTCTAAGATTACTAACAAGGCAAGGCATGAATTCAATAATTGACAAAAGTTTTGAGCACATTCACTCACTAGAGTGTTACTAATGACAATTGAATAGAATGAATGTAGCAGGAGACTTACAGGTTTACCCCTCAATATTGAGCCAATCAGTACTGCATCTGGTACGGAAAGCTCTGAATATATCTGACTTGATCATACGATTTACCATTCGACGAATGATTACTACTAGACGAACGCGTATTATGGTAGTGAAAAGTTGGAATTTTAGCAAAGCTCGTTCGTCTAAAAGGTAAAAATTCAACAATAGAGCTTGGACTTTGTCCTCAATAGCAATCAGATGATTGAAGTACCTACTTAGTAATTTCTTTCTACCACATACAAAAGGATTATTTAAGAGGAAAATTATTCATTGTCAGCGACCCGACACCCTCTTCAATCATTCCTCTCCCAAAAGAAAAGATCCATCAAGGCGGACTTTGCATCAAAGCATATAATGAGTTTCCCCTTAAGAGAAGTCTGGAGCGAGCTTCTGCGCTCTACCTCAAATAATGAAGCGGTCCTGAAAGAACTTCTCGAAGGTCGCCCAGAGATCGAAAGGGCGACAGATTTGAACTGCATGTTTATGAATTATATTTCTATCATCTACAAGGTCTTTAACATAAAGATAGAAGGTGGACACATTGATCCAAGAGGTGTGTAAGATACCGATATAAAAAAGAGACCAAAATTGACAACTGCGTCGATTTAGTTTGGCTACCCAGCGACCACGAGTTTATCGAAATGCTGAAGTTATTGGTGCGCTATATAAACGACATCACTACTTGGATTGAGGACCATGATCGAGCCGGCGCGCCTTGGACGTCTATTGGTGGTAAGCATCAGTATGGCACAGATCTAGGGAACAAGCTGACAGATTGCTCAGAATTTTACGCAGAGTCATTGCTCGAAGTCGACGCGCAGTGTCAGAGATGGTGGGTATTGGCCGATATGACCATCTTCAATCCGGCCACCACTCCGTTCAAGATACTTCCAACGATGCCGCTTAATGAAGAAAGTGTTCTGGAAAAATTCAATCCAGCTAACTTCAACCGGTTCAAAGGGGCACGATCATTGTCACCTATGGAAAATAGTCCCACGGACATAAGTACATTTGAAGTCCCGCCGTCGCCAGCATTATCACTGAAACAACGTCAAACTTCCTCTACTGCTTCCTCAAGTTTCAGTTACCAACCCGCAACGATGTCCCTCGACAAAGGCCAGATAGCAGCCGACTTTAGTGATAGTTGGAATGATGGCAAAGATTCAAGCTTTTCCTCGCACAATTCATATGGTGATATAGATAAGGGCTTCCTATATAATGGCGGCGTCGAACCTGGAGGGCTTGCTGTACAGCAGACTCCCGTTTTCATGCCACCTACACCTCGATTAGAACAGAACGGATTCGTACCATCACCCAACCCGAGTTTGTCATTTCATACGCCTTTCAATAAGCAAGGCGAATTCTGTCGGCCAATGCCTCCACCTGCTCGAAAGATTGCTATACCACGGCTTCAAAAACAAGGGAATTTCGAGCCACTTTTTCCACCAACCCAACATTCAGAAATTCGACCTTCTCTGCCTACTCCACAGACTTTCACTTCTGGACCACATAGAAAGCGAGGATACACAAAAGTTTCGCAGCAAGCTTTGAGTGGAAAACCAAAAAAGCGACGAGCAGTAGCCGGTGAGATGCCGCAGCATAAACCGGGATACACTGGAATGCAGGAATTTCCACCTGGCTCTAGACTTTCGCCTGATAGTTTGATGCATGGCTCCCCTGGCAGCGCTTCGGGATTTTCTAGCGGATCCTATAATACCAAACACTTGGCCTCGACAGCTTTCAGTGCCGTCAAGAGAAGCGCGGAAACGCTGCGGACTAATCTCAATAGCGTTCCACACAAGGTTGCGATCGGTTCGCAAATGGATTGGAAAAACACAGTTTCAACCGAAGATAGCCCAAAAGGGAGAGCCGGAAACATCATTACCACGCAGCAGGACTGGAATGACACTGTATCAGCCGCTTTTGACGCAGAACAGGGTGCAGCAAACACAAGTCTCGGAATTTCAAGTCCAAAAATCAGTCGCGATCCCTCAAAATTACCAGGAACTCCTATGATGTGTACGGATATGAGTATAGAATATATACGCCCGGCTACATCCCAGCAGTCAATATATTTCAGCTCACCAATGCACTCACCGATAACAGGAAGTAATTCAAAGGGGTAATGTATCCGCCTTTATACGATTAATTGGAAGTCGACTAATACCTGGTTTGTTAGTGCTGGCCACAAAAGCTCACGACATCTGCACCACAGTGCAGTCAAAAGAGACTATGTTTTAGGCGAAGATCAATCTTTGGAAAACAACCAGTCAAATATGTTCAAGCCATGATAAAGTGTTTACTTGTTTATGTAAATCATCAGAGAATAGGATTTTGTTATGAGAGTTTGCTTCGTCTGAGTAGCAGACAAGTACTGTGGTAAAGAAGCACAATTGGAAATGATCGCGAGGTGTATACTTTCTCATTGCGAAGGACCGGAGATAGGACCAAAAGTGCGGGTAAATATGTGGATAGGACTCAGGAAACTTAAAACGAAAGAGCATATGCTTGAAGCTCTAAAAATTTCAGACACGACCCTTCAGTTTGCACTTTGTGAAGCTTTAGAAAGTGGCGTGCTCATACCTGCATTTGTATGTGTCTCCAACGTTGGGGGCGGAGAATTGGCCGATCCAACGCTTCAAAACTTTACAAACAATCGGTGCCATTCATGGCTCATTCCATTTTATCTTCTGTGACCTTACGCCTCGTGGCCCAGGAGTGATTCATTTCTAATTTCGATATCACTATTCGTGTGGCCCCCCCGAACCTGTAGATGCGCCCGCAATACAATCCTATTTGTACAAACATTTCCAATATAAAACTCTCATCCTTTTCTATGTACTTTATTGAGTTTCCTGGCCGTTGATATCTGCTGTCTATTAGTATTTGCAATCTTGCGTACCCCGCTCCGCATGCCTGCACATACCTGACTCTTCGTATTTTGGCCTCTTACTGGCAGGCCCATCGCATGCCTCCTCCCCCGGTAACTACCCATCGTCCTCATTCTTTCGATGTTATCCTGCAACCTTCGTTTCAATTCGGTCTCTAAAGGCATGGTGGAAAGCTCAGCGGTCAGAGATGAGACCGTTTTTTGTGACAAGGAACCGACAGTCGCCGTGGGGTGAATATAGTGCTTGGCCATAATACGAGCTGAAGCTTGGTTCCCTAAGCCATAGAAGGACTCCAGAGATTTCTACACGCCATGAGTATGTGAATCAAGAATTGTAGCAGGCTCAATGGGAGTTGGAAGGGGCCTTACCTTCACCAAATTTCTCTCAGCGAACGAGAACCCCAAGATGAAAACCTGCAATCAATGTCAATGCCCGAATAGAGAGAAACGATCGGCACAAACATACCATATTCAAGGAGTTTTGATTATACTGATACTAGGGATATATGTCTTTAATGTCTCTCACAGTTCTTAATTAATCATAAAGATGTGAAAGTTACCTATCAATTTTTGATAACGCACGGACTTCTTGTTATGACCCTCAAGCCTTCCTATTCCGAGGTTCGCACGTGCCATGTGGCGCTAAAGGTAATCGACACCTCTCCACAACACATAACTCGAGCTTCCTTTGAACAACATCACTTTGTTCTTCTAAGGTTTTTCTTAGAGGGCACATTATCTTCATTTTAAAACTACACTCCATCAAGTCGATATTCAATTGACTTCCAAGATGCTCACACTTCAACGTTTCGTAGTCTCTGCACTACTTATCTTAACTGTTACCTTCCTCTTCTTCGCTCAAACGGCTGAAGCTGCCAAAGGACCAAAGATTACCCACAAGGTCTACTTCGACATCAGCCACGGCGATGCACCAATGGGCCGTGTTGTTTTAGGTCTTTATGGCAAAACTGTCCCTAAGACTGCCGAGAACTTCAGAGCTTTGGCAACTGGCGAGAAGGGATTCGGATATCAAGACTCTACCTTCCACCGTGTTATCAAGGGCTTCATGATCCAAGGAGGTGATTTCACAAAGGGTGATGGAACCGGAGGCAAATCAAGTAGGTTAGAAAATCTGCGAGCGAAGTACGGGGTTCTAACAATTGATAGTCTACGGAGCTAAGTTCCCAGATGAGAACTTTAAGTTGAAGCACTCCAAGAAAGGTCTTCTCAGCATGGCCAACGCCGGAAAGGATACCAACGGTTCCCAATTTTTCATTACTACTTCTACTCCTGGGTAAGTAATTTCTCACAGGTCCTGCAATAGAATTTTCTCAAGCTAACACTCTTTGTAGTCATCTTGATGGTAGACACGTTGTCTTTGGCGAAGTTTTGGAGGGATATGAGATCATCGAGGCAATCGAAAACGTAAAGAAGGGAGGATCAGATAGACCAGTTGAAGCTGTCAAGATCACTGAGAGCGGGGAATTACCAGTACCAGAAGAAGGTATCCATGTGGAACTCTAGAGTAGACTCCTTTTGCGGCATACGAGCATGATTGGGAGGACTTACTGATTCGTCTGTCTTACGTGCTGTAGATGTGTACGGTACTGCTGAATTTCAACCCGGCATGGAAGAAGTCGAAGTTCCTCTTACACCAACCGATCCTTCTACTACTGCTGCTGCCACCGCAGTCATTCCAGTTGTTGGTACCCCACCAAAAACCGAGACAGAGGATTTTGGCTATGCTGATGAGGCTGGTTACACTCTTATGCAAAAAGGATTGTTTTTGGCTGTTATTTTAGGATGTGTGGCCTTCTACGTGCGGATGAATAGAAGAAGCAAGAAGTTTGAGAGGTCAATCGTATAGTTACATAGCTTTCCATCTAAGATCACTCTTTACCTACATTGCTTTTAACCTCTTAGTCTATTCACATCATCATTTTCCATCCGATATCTGTCTCAAAAAGTGGCCTGCTATAACAAAACATTTCTTGTGAATGTTTGATCCCTGTTAATGAATTCTACACTCCAATAAATCTCATATCACCATCACGCCCTGACATTTAGACCAACTCTGATTTAAACCAAGGATCGTGCACCCCAGCGTCGATCAGTCGCACCAATGAAACTCTCAACCACACTCGCCTTCTAAAGTACTTCAGGTTCCCATTCCACGCAATCTTCGCTGATCTTACCAACTCTCTCGAGCCATGGTCCCAATGCCTTGAACGCTATTTCCACACTCCTTCCCTGGATGATCACCGCTTTTTGGTTGTTCTCTGCCGCGTATTGTCTAGTTATTGAATCCCAATTCACACTAACACAGACATCCGCTTCATGCCAGTCATCTAGATTGACCAGATTCTCGAGTGCAGGTTCCGATGGGGTAGTACAGCCCTTGATCAGGCTAGAGAGCAAACTGGATTCTTCAGTTACCCACCTGACTTCTTGTAGACAAAGCTCATGATCTCCGCTCGCGGTCAAGCTTTGAATCAAAATGCGCTTATCCATGTGATGATTCGTCCTACGACTTGGTACAGTAGCGGTATCGCCTCTCCAATCACTCGGCTCTTCACGATCAGGGTCGTGGAGTACGGCAAGCCCGCCAGGTACGTAGGTATCTCCACGCTTTCTTGAAACTCTCTCTCGTGCGTAAGTATACCCCGCGCGAGGTTTCTGCTCTCTGAGATCGTCGTTCCCTGTTAAATCGATGATTTTGTATCTCGCCTTACTATTTGTATCTGCCTCGGATGGTGATTCTCTCTTTGCAGGAATGGTCTGCTGATTGTTATCTGAAGTTTCTCCACATCGAGCGGCAGATGAATCCTTTCGTTTCTTGATGTAAGAAGACAGCTGCTTGTGCATGGGCTCCCTATCTATCTTGGAAACTAACAGGAAATCAATTTGAATGTGCTCCAAGTCCACCTCAGTTGAAATGGCAGAACTCAACTTCTTTGTGTCCCAGAAATTCACCAAACAGCTAGAGTATAACCAAAGCTTCTTAACAGGCCACTGTGCTATAGTGCCATGGTTCATGTTGCCGTCACGAAATCCTGATGTTATGACATCGTGCATAAATATTATTTTTCCAGGCACTTTAATCTTTAGTTTGCTCGATATTCTTGGGTCGTGACATATATTATCGTCTTCATCTTTCACGCTCCCACCTTTCTTTCCCTCAAACAATACTCGTAGCATAGGCATGCTGGAAAAGATTCTATCCTCAGAAACCATAGTATAGTAAGAGCTAGGGTTTTCTTCCGTGCATCGAAAAGCTTGTATGATCAATGGACTTTTGATTGAATGACGAACTCTGGAAATGAAGACTTGGTTAACTCTCTCCATGCTTTTGAATACTGTATAGTTCTATGTAATTCTATTAGGATCAAACATACGGGTATTCTGGATCATTAGGTTCCTCATTTTCAAAACCATCGAAAGTTCCATTGACAATCCTCTCAAGCTGGCTGGTTGAGTCTGTATTAAGTGTTGGCGGTGACGATGGGTTGATCAACGCAGAGGATAAAGCTAAATGATCATTTGCACCATCAGAAGAGTCAAGAACGCTGTTTTCGTCGACACATAATAGATTCAGCTCTTAGCAACTCTCGCAGACTGACAACCGCATCGCAATCGGGATCAATGGATGTGAGATCTTCATTCGCAATAAATTCCTCATAGTCTTTGAGTTGTTGCCACAATCGTGGTATTTCCTGGATTGCTCGATCACGGAGTCTAGAAATCTCCAAACGCAACTTCGACATCGTTATTGATTTATTGTCCCGCACGGAGTAACACAATCCGGCTTTATTATTCCCAAGTAGTGAGCTCTCCAGATACCCAGAAAAGACGAGAGAGGTGCTGAGTTCAACACAAAAACACAACGTAGATACTGAAAATGGAGAAGAGGTCTCAGAGAAGATGACCAATAAAAATAATTCACCGCGCTTCGAAAAAAAATCATACGCGTGCCGGAATATCGATATCAGACGATATAACAAGCTCAGCATTTTCAAAATACGAAGGAAAGCGCCCGCTCGGTCAAACCAAAGTGACTGCAATACATACATTACATTTCATCTTCGAATACCAGAGTAATGTTCTGGTTATGGAGGATGGCTCATATTCGCTGCCCATTAGGGCTAAAGATACACAGAGTGTGGTTCAAAATGCGCTATCTAAAGAAAATGTCGAATTGTGTCCAGCTGCAGATGTTCACTCAGATCAAAAGACATTTGATGGAGCAGGTATGTGTCAAGCTATCTCTGTGATTTTCATTTTTCAAGCGTTCCATCTTGACAGTCAGAAACCGATATCATCATAGGTTCTTCTAAGCATTATTCTCCTCATGCCCCAATAAAATTGGCTGCTGCCTCGAACGATGATGCGCCCCAATCTCAACTCCCATTGCGAAATGATAATAAGGACCAACAAGACTCTGCTGGCGGTACGAGAATCAAACCAGACAAGCTGGACACGAGCGCAAATGGTTCGATCGACTCTCAAAGTTCCCCGAAGAAGAAGCCAAATAGCCGCGTTCTCTTTTGCGACATCCTCGGTCCCGATGGAACGCCTTGGTTGCCAAAATTAGGAAGGAAACAAAGACAAATGAAGAAGCGATCGTACCGTGCGGCTGTTCAAGCGAAGAAGGCTAAGGATAAAACGCTTGCGGCTGCAGAGGAAGGGGAGAATTCGGAAATGAGAGATGCGCTGTGATATCCACTTCAAGAACAAGTCATATCATGGTTCGCTGCTTATAAGAGCTCTGCAGAGTAATGGTCAGAATGGAAACATCATAAAGAACATGCTCTATCATCATGTGAGGTCATTTTCCTAGGGAAGGGTGAGACCAGATATCTGAAATATACTCGTAAAAATCATTTTCCTCCATCAATTCTAGAAGGCAGCATCTGGCCAACATTTTCAAAAGTTGACAACCTTGCCTTTTGAGTGTGTCCCCTCACAAATCATAATTATTCACAGGCACACCAGCTATCTTCCAGTTCTCTTGTCATCATAATCAATGGAACCTTGAGGTCAGAAAAACGAAACATAATCACAGGTGCAGAACTCATTAATGCTACAAGATTCCATGCAACACCCATATCTTTACTTCCTGCTTTTGTGTCCTCGATTTAGATTCCTTCAATGAATGCAAGTGCAATTGATCAACTGACCCTCGACCACAAATAATCAGCCTGTAAGAGTGTTGTAGCCTGAAGAATTGAGACACTATCCAAGAGAAGTGCTTGATGATAGAAGATGCCGATGCAGTGTGGGCAATGAATGGGACTTAAGAAGTTTCTCCACTTGAGCCGATTGTATCAAAGCTATGACCAAGCAAATCATTACTTCTCTTGACGACCATAAAGAATGGTGGTAACAATGTACTCACTAACTATTGAATGATGTCTGGTCTTTACTTCAGGTCCCAATGGAACAAATCGTAGTTTGTGAACTTCTAAAAATTGTACAGCGGAGTTGGTATGTATGTTAGGTAAATGAAGAGTTAATATGAGGAAAGCGCAAGAAGCGAAGGGTTATATCTTGCGACAACGTTGCTTCATCAAAAATCATAACAAACATATGATGTGGCATACCTGTTAAGCTTTGGCGTCCAGGCCCGCGCCGTGTGTTCCCCGTAAACTGTAGATTTTTTGCTTTTTTTTTGTTCCCAAGACATCTACCCCACTCTGGTGTATCTACTTTTCATTTTTTGGTATAAACTTTGATTTTTCTAATAGTGTTTCTACGCTCACTGGGGATTTCTGCCCGTAATCTTACCTGACACCACAAAAGTTATAGTGGGTCGGGATCGTCTAATATCACAAGCGAGATAATTGAAGCTTTCAAGCCCTGGCTTTTTAGCCTTATCTTCCATTACTTTTACATGGAAAAGATGTATCTAATTGAATACTAGCTGAATAATCCCAAAGTAGTGCTTATTGTGTCCAGTTGCTATCCTGATCAAAGTGCACTGACTAGTTCTAAGCCTAAATATTCGCATATTTGTGTGTAAGTATCACTTCTTTGCGGCGTAAGTTAGGGTAGATATTCGATTAGCTTTAAACGACGGCGTCCTGCTTCCTCCACTAAGCCAGATCTAGGGCTGCGGGTCATACTCAAAGGACTCTACTTTGTTTTTCAAGCATTTATTGCTAATGCGCTTTGAAGTTTCGAGACTGACCGCGGAGGGAAAGGTATTGCCTTTGATTCATGACAGCAGAGCTGTTACAATCGCTGTCAAAACTTTCCTGTTATACAAGGAATAGGTATAGAACTACACAAAGGTTAAAACCTCAGCTTCGTGGGCTAGCAATGCAACCGGAATTATCGACAGACTGCGAAATAGTTGACCGCAATCTATCTCGACGCTACGAAAACTGATTGAATGATACAAATTAAATCATGAAAAAAGGTGGGTAGACTACGCAACTTTACTTAAAATTCTCTATCGTAGCCTACAAATTCTTTCTCAAAGACGACGCTAACCAAGCTTCCATCGTAGCTTTTGGCAATATTGATATTAGCCATGCATGACTCACAGAGATCTTCAGGGACATCAGAAGGATCAGACGGAAAAATATTAAATGGGCTCAGGAATGGGAATCAAAAGTTGTGGAACTCTCAAATACGAATGGAAAAGGGTGGTCGGAACGAGATTTAGCAGAGCTGGGAGAGAATCTGATAAGGACTTTGGCCAAGGCTATTGACCCCGTCCTATCACCTCGAGTTGCGGAATATTATCTCAACGCGTCTCAAAGTGCTACTACAGCACCTTTATCTATTGGGTGAGATGAAGTGTTACATTGGCGTAGATTGGCAGGCTAATATCAAGGTAGAAGAATACCATCAAATCCACGAGCACACCCTACACTCTCCACCAAAGTTGGCAGTCAATTAAGGGCTATCGACCTTGACAGCACTAATGAATTGGAATATTCCAAAGTTTGCTCTTTCGAACACTATGACGGCAAAGACTTAGATGATTCAACCTCTAGGTAAGTTTTATTTCTAACTGGATAGGCAGGCAGTGCTCTATCAAAAAAGCTAACATTAAGTTTCAAGTAGAAGCACGAGGATTGCCGCACCAGATACACTCAAGCACAAGTATTCTACTCTCGAAAAGCCTGACACGAAGCCTAAGCTATCATAGAAGAACTCCAAGGCAACAGCCAGAGGTCTCAAGAATCTTCCTTCGAAAGAATCCAAGGTACCGCCAATACATTCTAGGCTTCCTCGTTCGAGTAAATCTACACCGTTCCAATCTGGTATATCGCGTCTACAACTGCAGAGCTCACCTAAAATCTCTGGCAAGAATGGCTTAGTAAAAAGCTCTGTGGATAAGAACGTCACAAAAGATCATGGTCTAAGGAATGACCAGTCAAATACGGTAGAGTCGGAAATTCCCAAAAAGCAACAGGTTGGAAGCTACACTTACAGGAGAGAGAAGATTGTAGCATTACCAAAGACCCTTAAGCTTGTTATTATGAGCTCAGATAAGGCAGATGCCTGTCGGTACGAAGTGGTCGATTCTGAATGGGTATTGTCTGAATCTACACTGCTTCGGTCCATAGTCTACGACCAACCCCATCCAATAGAGCAACTTGGAAGATTGAAGATGGTTATCAGGGACGACGATTCGATTACTATCAAGTGGAACGAAGTGATTGGTGACTATGCCAGATGTGGCAAGCCACCGGCAATTGTTATTCAGAGCTGGGGATTAGATTTTGCTTTCAAAGCACTCGGACCATGGTTTGAGCGAGTGACAAAGAATAGTGGTGAATGGGAAACATGGTCGGCAGACGAGCTAATCAATGGATCTAAGGCTGATTGGTTTATCGGTGCTCGGGTTTTGCATGCCATCTAGTTGGATGATCACGATGGGATTTCATGGCGGGATGGAAGGACCGAGATAGTTTGTGATAAGTTGGTGGGACTTAGACTAGTATTCTGAGAGCGTGGTGGATATGAGTAAATCTGTAAGCAGGGATGTTGGTTTTAGTACATACTTTCGACCTCATTCGCGACTCGTAGAGAATAATTTACAATGTCAAAGGGAGGTTCATAGGCTTTGATCAATTGGTTGAGGGGAGTATCAACTATTCCATGAGCGTAGATCAACAACCTAGGTAGTGTAAATGTAGCAACCAAATAAGCAGTGCTAGAAGCTACGAACTAGTTCTATGAACTTGAAGTTTTCTTCTCCCCATAAAATTTGCCAACAGACCACAGTATCTCCTATTCTGACCCTCAATGCCTGAGTCAAGTAATTTGTTTGACTCTGAACTTTGAAGCGAAACATACCAAGAAAATAAATTTTAAGTTCTGATATAATGGTCTTCATATCTGGGTAGATATTGCTTGTTGATGTATGCTTTAAATCCCAGGGAGAAAATCATTATATCTAGGTTTCGATGGACGCTTCTTGTACCGCGTAGGGTCTTTTTACTTGACTAAACCATGTGAGTATATGTTTATATTCTGTGGAAGGAATGAGAATGATTGCATAAAACAAGCTAGGAAATTAATTATAGGCTTTGAAAGGGGGATTTGGGGATAAGGGAGTCATAAGGGGTTTACCCTTTGTGAATACACTTCCGCTCCACATCCAGTCTCAGACACATGGACTTCAGAATATTTTGTGCAATACGCACCCCCAAAGAGCTTGGTGTGGCAAAACTTCAAAGCAATAATGCTCTAGCCTGGCTTCATGAATGTAATATTCAACCACTTAATGCCTAAAAGAGGGAGGCATTTTTGGTAGTTTGAGCAATTGTACAGTTTCGAAGACGTTTGTGAAAGACCAAGTTCCAAGACCTCTTTCTGTGAAGTCACATCCCTCCACTTCATTCTATTTTCTCCCTTCTTCAAGAGCTTAGACTCTTTGAGTTGTCCCTTTTGGAGTTTTGGGCTAATGATAAAGAAGAGAGCTTGGGGTTCTTCACAGGTATAAAATGGGGTCCGAAAGGAGGGGCGTCCGAAGCGCAGGGTAGTATACTTATTCTTTCAAATGGCAACTAATATCTCAAATATAGAAGTGAAATCTTAATAGAGAAAGAGAGGGTTTTGTATCACTTGATGGTGACTTCATTTTCTAATTCTATACGTAAAATGAATTCTTAACTCCAAAGCATACACAAAGCTCAAACTCAAACTCAAACGCAAATACAAAAACCAACTATCCAAAAGAAAAACAGAAAAAACAAGTCTAATCAGCGCCAACTCAAAACGCCAAAACACCAGCAGCCGAAACAAGTAGAGTAGAGACCAGAGTATAACAAAATGGAAAGCAAGATACACAAAAGATCTCTTCGTAGTATTCCCCGTAGAATTCCGCTCGAAAAACTCTCAGTCTTCGTGTTCGAGCAGAAAATTAATCCCTCCGACGTCTGGTGGGATCCTCTTCTCTCTCCTTCCCCTTTCTACTGGATCTTGGTTCTGACCTATTGGGTCTTTGTTCTGGCCTATGCTGCCTCTCGTGATCAGAATGCTCCTCGTCTCCTACTGCCATTCTCTCCAACCGCGCCCTTGTAGCTTCTTCAGCAGAAGTTTCAGCCTGCTCGAATTGGTCAAGCGCTTTTTTATGAGCTTCGAGATAGCCCTTCAATTTTTCTGCCGATTGGCTCATTTGTGTAGCACGCTTTTTGTGGCCATCAGCAGATTTCTTGCTACGTTCTGTGGCTACATAGCTCGTAGCCATCTCAGTACGGAGCTTCTCCGTTCTGGTGAGGTTTGTTAGTAGTTGTCTTGATATTAAAGTAGGGAACAGTGATGCAATCATCATAAAGTCAAGGAGGGCTGACTTACTTGTTGGCCCAATAGATAGCACTTTCAACCTTCGGGATAGCATTTTCATGGAATTGTTTTGTTCCAGCAGGGACACCTCGGTATTTCCGCTGATAGTCGGGAACTTTCGCTTTCTTTTCTGTTTTCATCTCGCTATCTGAAGCTGCATATTTCTGACGGTATGACTTGTAATCTTCTTTAGTCCGCTCGGCGTTGTCATCGGCTTCTTTGTATTTGTCATTGAGCTTTTTCATTGGACTCTCATCGGGGACTCTGCTAGCAACGGCGTCGCGGTAGTCATCACGGTGGGCTTTGAACGCGTCAGTACAAGGAAAGAAACAAACATCTGAATTACGAGATTTTCACTCACCTCCTGGATTTGTAGGATAAGTAGAAGTGCTTGTCCTGTTTTCATACTCTCCATATAAGATGGGATTTTGAGGAACACCCTGTGTAGCTCGATAGGTCTTTGCACTCGGTGGATTTGTCGGTGGATTCGTGGAAGAACCATATAGGTCTATGTTGGGGGTTTGCGAAAAAGTCGAAAACCCACTATGTGTGGTGTTACCACTACTTCGGGAGGGGCGCTTACTGTCGTCGCTACTAGTGTTCTCACGCGAGGAACCCTTGTATTGCGCCTCGTTGCTGCCGGCAGATCTTCTAGACTTTTTTTCATCAGAGCTGGAATTGCTGTGGCGGTGGTGTCTGTCGGCCATAGTTGAAGGAAAGTCAAAAACTCGAACTTTAGGTAGGTGTGTTGAGCAGTTATTGATTGAAGTCGAAGTTCTGACAATTGGGATTTTGGATTGTTTGCTATGTAAATGAAGAGTGAGGATGGTTGTGTGATGATGTATGAAGTAATGATATGCAGGTATCTAATGTTCTCTGCGCCTCTTATATACATCTTGAGAAGGTGTTGGATCTGGCTTCATTGACTTGGCCAGGAAGGAAAGAGAGGTCTCTAGATGTGAGGGTGTGCCCACGCTGGCCAGTTGTATAACTGCCACAATTCTACGTCAATTATCGCATTGAGTGAGAACAAGAAAGAGACAAATGGAATTTCATAGGAGCACTTAGGTCGCTCAACCAAGTATAAGACCATGGTTGATTGACAAAGGGTAATCTCAGCAAAAATATGCCCATCATAACTCATCAAATAGTTACAATGCTCGATGGAAAGCCCCTCTTAGTCACGAACCATCGCTAGATGATGCGAAAAGTATTGGGCATTTCCAGTTTCCCGTGCCAGCGAGGAAAACATTTGAGGAGCTATCTCCTTAACAAAGCCTCAATTGGCAAAGAACTGAAGACTAAAGCGTCTCGAACGCAACGAGTCACTGTCTGTGACCTGCCCTCATAATCCTCTCTGAGATGACAGTTTGATGACTGGGCGCATAAGGTAAAAATTTAAAAATAGAAGCGAGATGAAACAGCTTGTTCAGTGTCCGCGTTCGCCTCACCCCGAATCTCACCCTCAAGCAGTGGTCGCAACACGGGCGGTTCGTACTTTCTTTTTCAAGACCCAACCCAGCCCGCTAGTCTTAAAAAGGTTATTGGGTCACTTACGACCCGACCCGGCTTATTGAATGGTTAAAACATGTTTATTTGTACTCATTCAGAAAGGTTGGACGTCAAATGAGGCTGCAATTGAGGCTGAAATCGAAGATTTATGGATCTTTTTGAAAAGCGTTCAATGATATCAGGTTATCAACCCATTCCACCCACAAAACTTTTGAGTTAAAAACCGACCTAGACCACCCAATCACGAGCTACCACTTTATACTACGGTGAACTTAATCTAACCGTATTACTCAACCTACTCATTGCGAGCACTGCCCTTAAGTACTATATTCGTGTATACATCTTATCGTTAATGGGTAATTGAAAGTGTTGGGACGGCATTGATGGTTGCTTGAATCTTAGAATGAAATAGACTTAGAGGCCATTAAAACAAATAAGACCAAAAGTATTAACTTACACGAATTGACATACTACGTAAGACATGTTCCTTAAGCCTGATTACGTAAAATTTAGCGTAGCGCGCGCTCAGGTCACAATCCTGATTGACTCACCCAAAACCATAACCACATGTATATCAACAACCACATGTATATCATCATGCACGATTGATTTTCCATCCATGTAATATGAGAGAATCAAAGAGCAGGCTAGAGTTACTTCCCGTTGAAGCGATACAAGCTATTCAGTGTCTCATCGAAAACGTCCCTGATCTACTGTCCATCATCCTTACGTGCAAAGCCATATACAAAGCTTTCGTCTCAGCAGAACAATTCATTCTTAAGCAAGTCCTCACTAATGAGATAGGCTCTGAGGTGCTATCTGAAGCAGTTTTAACTGCTTTAATTTCACGCCAGGTACCTGTCAGCGATGATGTCCTCGACGAATATGATAATTGTTTTATCGAGAATGATCGAGATATCGAGCTTAAAGCCTATTCCGATTTGAGGATTTGTGATGCGCTATTTCTGAGCAAACTCCATTCTCATGTTGTTTATTTCACAAACGATTTTATATCGAAAGCCTTTGCATCTCGAATTTTCACAAAGAACAACTCAATAACTATATGGCAACTTCCAGCCTCAGATAAGGAAAAAAGGAGGATTCAACGAACTTTCTACCACTTTCAAATCTATTGTTATATAGTTTACGGAAAGAAAACGCTCTTTCCTGTTCATTTACATTTGGATCAAAATAGAATATTCTTCAATCATTTCTCAGTCTGGGAGAACGAACAGTTAGCTTGCGTTCACGATTATATGTTTCGCATCATTGCTCCTGGTACAGTACATTCTCATTTTCATTCTTTCTAATTAAAGGTCTAACACATCGATGTAGGCTTTGATGAGCTCGTCGACCATGATGTGGAATGGGGCGAATATATGATGGAGTACGCTTCCTTTGACGATCCAGAAAATATCGAACCACTAATCGCTCGTGGTCTTTTCGCAATCCGTAATATGGTGGAAGCAAAGAGCTACGAACAAATTCGCAAAGCTTACTGTCAAAATTATCCGGAGTATTCGTCACATCTTCTTGATCATGGGCTTAGGAATTCCACAAATGGCAGCGGGGAAGATGAATGGTATTGGCTTGAGGATTATTCCAAGGAAGATGATGATAAATTTATCAATAAGCCTGTATGGTGTGATGATAACGACAAGGGACCTGAACTTGTATGGAGATGGGCACACCAATCATGTAACAGTATTAATTTTGTTCTCTGCGATAAGCATAGATTTGAGCGAGAATGGGGTTACGTGATGTGGGATTATAGTCGAATTCTAGAATTGCGTGTGATGGAGAACGAATGGGAGAGGACGGACGATGCTGAGAATGGTAGAGGATCACGACCGTCACGAGAATCTATGGATAGGAGGGGTATAATCTATCGCGCTGGTGGTAGGGGATGGTGGACTGCCGAGGACGAGAGCAAAGTTGTTTGGCCAGACGGTTGTGCGCCATGGGATAAGCCTGTAAAGCCTGGTAGATGGGACTCGAAAGATGGAAGATCAATTGACGAGGCGAAGGATTTCATAAAGAGGTTGAAACTACCTTGAGATAGGTTTCTCTTTTCTTACGACGTTGTGAAACTCTATAATAAGTATACTAAATCACTTACTAATATCTTATTAATAAAGCTATATATCAATTAATAATAACGTGGTTTATCAGTGAGTGGGTCATATCAGTGAATGGGTCATTTGAAAATACACCAAAATTAGGTCTTTTTAAATATTCTTATTTTAATAACTAATATCATTATTTTGAAAAAAGAAAAGAATTTTCAATAATAATAAAGAATTAACTTTTTATAAATCTATTTTTTATATAAATATTTCTATTGAATTCTAAAAAAAAGTAGAAATTGTCACGATTTTCGTTACAAAAAAGTTATTTCTATAATAACTACTATAATAATTCGAATTTTTAATAAATAATTAAATTATTATAATATTTATATGATTGAATTTCAATATTTTCAGATTTTTCCAAATTATATTATTAAATAAAGAAAGTGCACGGTTACGCACAAACGAATTTTGTATGTAAAATGAAGTGACCCACTCACTGATATGACCCGCTCACTGATAAACCACGTTATATAATTTATAAATTCTAAATTAGTTATAATTCTTTAAAAGATATAAATATTATTGAAATAATATCATTAAAACAATAGGAAACAATTTCAATTGTAATATTATCTCTCCCTCCCTAGGAGTTAATTGTAGTTTGATACTACGCATAAGTAATTTTAGTATTATAGTCGAAATCCAAGAAACTAAAGAAGATTAAGAATATTATAAGGATTTCTATAATACTGAGGAAGGAGTTGAGGAGGGTGTAAACCCAGAAGTACAAGCAGAAGCTGTTGAGTTTATTTGTAATACTAAAAACTAATATTTAAATCAAAACGCTTAAATAAAAATTCCTTTTTAAGTGTGATTTGGGATATAAGATTCCTTGATTTAATAAAACTAATGGGAGGTGATTCTATGAACTTATTTTATATACTTTCAAAGAATGAATATTCATTCCAAACTCAATCTCTTATAGATTCTAGAATGAATGGTTTCGCTTTTATTGATAAAACACTTCTTATAATACTATTTCCTATATTTAAACCCTGTGATTTGCTGTTTGACTTTTCTATTGAAGTCAAAACCTATAATGATATAAGAGATAAGACTATTATTTATTATACATTTCTTAATTTTATTATTAATACCTAATAATAGTTCTATTTACTATTTCTTATTACTGATTTAAGGTTATATAATATAATTTTAAATTATATATGATAAGCAGAGATTCGAGTTAAGCTAGATTGTTTCAATCGATATCTCGATTAGCCTACAGAATGTCCTCCTATTATTTTCTTATTAAAAAATGTGTTGAAAGTATGGTTCACGTGGGTGCTAGAGCAGGGGGAGCTAGCCTTAATTAGTACTAGTAAGAGCTCTGGCTTATATCAGAGCTCTTTCTCTCAT
>PQXN01000285.1:0-47509 GCA_004786275.1 Botryotinia convoluta
ATTCCCCCTTCGGACGAAGGGGAGAGACAGAATTACAATACTTTTATAACCCCATATGCTTTTGTGTATACACCACCTTACCAGGTCAACCCAACATTTTTCTTCATTAAAGCATCTTGAAGATAAGTTTAAGAGAGTGAGTGCTTAGTGGATAGTCTTGACGGCTTGTAGTGTAAGAGTGGATCTTAGTATTACATATAACGTGGTTTATCAGCATATGGCCCATATCACTATGTGGCCCACTTTCACCTCAATTTACACTTTTCTCTTTCAACACGCGTTTTATCAACAATCTATAATGAATTCGAATAATCAAGAGGCTCGTATACTCCTTATTATCAAAACTATTCAGAAAAACAAAAAACTAAGTATTCAAAAAATCGCTAATATATATAATATCCTGCGTACAACACTACAGTATAGAATTGACAGTTTTACCCCTTATATAGAATATCGATATAAATCTTATAATCTTTTGAAATTAAAAGAGGATATCATTGTTGAATATATATTCGATATAGATTCGAAAGGTTTTCTATTCAAACTTAAGAATATAAAAGATATAACAAATTATATTCTCGAATCGAGGAATACAAAAAATGTTGAAAAGCTTTAGGCATATCGATTTATAAAGTGTTGAATCGAATTAAAGATACGTTTTAGTTGTGTTTATAACTTTCAAAAAGCTTTCTATAAAGATCCTAAGCTTATTGAAGAGTGGTTTCGATTAGTTGCGAATATATAAGCGAAATATAGCATTTTGGATAGCGATTTCTATAATTTCGATGAAACAGGCTTTATGATAGAAATTATATGTACAGCAATGATTATTACTAATACTGAGAGATACAGCAAAAGCAAATCAGTATAATCAGGCAATCGAGAATGGACTATAGCAATAATATATGGAAATAAGGAGAATAAAACTATTCCCCCATTTCTAGTAATTTAAGGACAGATTCATCTCTCCAATTGATATACCGAAACCAATCTTCCTACGAATTGAGCTATTAAACCTACATCTAATAAATAAACAAATAATGAGATAGGTTTAAAATAATTAAAACATTTCAATAAATATATTAAAAATCAAAGAGAAGGCAAATATCGAATGTTGGTATTAAATAAGTATAAAAGCTACAAATCAATAGCTTTTCAAGTATACTGCAAAGAGAACAATATTATATGTTTAAATTTATTATTATATTTAAGTTATTTAACTCAACCACTTGATATTAACTGTTTTAACAATCTGAAATATTTATATAATACTCAAATTGATAGGTTTATTAAGGTATATATCAATTATATTTCGAAGGTTGAATTCTTTATAACTTTCAAAATTGTATATCAAAAATCAATTATAATTCAAAATATGAAATCAGAGTTTCAAGGAACAGGTTTAATACCATTTGATCCTAAAACTATACTTTCGAAACTAGATATTCGAATTCATATATTTACTCTCCCTTCTTTTGATCTAAATCAATAAATCTCTCAAACCTCTTATAACCCAATAGAAACTTTTTCACAATTAATATTAATTAAATCTCAAATAATTTGTTATCAATTAAACTCCCCTATATCTATATTTGAGATTATATTAGTTTTAATTAAAAATACAAAAAGATTAGCTTATAAAAATATATTTTTAAGTACAAAGATTTGTACACTTTAGATAGCAAATATAATATTAGATAAATATTGATATATAAAAAAAATTCAATTACATTAAGAAGGAATATTTACTAAACAAAAAGCTACAAATATATTATTTCAATAAGAGGTTGATATTCAGATTCAACACAACAAACATTAAAATAAAGGAAATCCTAATAGGAAAACATTTTCTAATAGATACTATAATAAGTATAGGAAACCGGGTCATAATTCAAGAACTTATCAAAACAATATAATAGATCCTAGATTATTAGATTCATAATAGTTTTAATTAATTGATTCAATTGTTATTGAATAATATAGATTTGAAGGTGTAGATTGAGGTGAAAGTGGGCTACATAGTGATATGGGCCATATGCTGATAAACCACGTTATATATATATATCGATAAGAACATAATAGAAGTATTTATATCTTTCTCGATCTTTAATCTATATAAAGAGAATAGACTAATACATTATTTAAGGTTCTTTATCTGATGCGGATTATATAAGTTAGACTAAAACCCTTAGTAGAGTAACTTCGCATCTTGTAAAATGCGTAAGTTCGTTCTATTATTTAGAATAAGAAGTCTGGTTTTTGTTGGTGTGAAGCGATGACTATTAGCTTAATCGAAATAATATCTTCAATTTTTGTGTTTATATAATAAGCTAATACTAATACTATTACTACTACTACTTTTACTACTATTACTACTACTACGATTATTACTATTACTATTATTACTATTACTACTACTAGTTCTATAACCACTAATAGTAGAATCGAGAATAGTAATATCAAAATCTAATCAAACATTCCTCAAGTCCCTTCTACAAAATAATTCAACAAATAGAACAATATCGATGAGCGAGTTCAGTATTTCTCCAGGCTCCACGAACGTATCAAAATGCCCTCTCATCCCATAATAATTGAGATTCTATTGAGTTTCAATAAATGTATCTCTTGAGATATGAGTAGAAAGATTGATCCCATTAGATCGTGGATCTAAGCGAGATTTACTTGCAGGTTGTGAAGTAGCAGCAGCAGCTACTTTGGAGTCTTTACGAATCAGATATAGCCCTAGCATTCGGTTTGTTGTGACTAACCCTTTGTGACTCTCAAATACTGCTTAGCATCTAATCCCTATAATTCCACTTTCTGGTGCGTAAAATTCTAAGTACTGTTCCCAAACGTCCAGAAAAAGTTTTTTTCGGATTACTCGGAAGAGTTGTCTCGATCGGCTTCGATCTGATTCTACAAGAGAATAGTTTTTCGTTTTCTTAGGGGTTTATACTAAAGGAGAAGACGTTACTGTCTTGGAGAGCATTTCCACCCAATTTCCTCTCCATATATGGCGAATGTTATAAATCCGGACCTTCTAGAAGTCGAAGACGTCGAGTTTCAACATCTTTTCGACGCGTTTTGTGCGACTGAAAAGGAGAAAAGGTCACTGGGGTATCGATAGCGGGGAAGTGGTGGACTCTTACTCTCGGTCCAGTTATCATTTGGTGTGTTTATTTTGTGCAATAAATGACAATCTTCAGTGAAGATTCTTCCCTGCCTTTCATTTTGAGAAGAAAAATCAGTCACCATTTGGAAGAATTCTCAGCAATTCTTGTACTAGGAGAGACTGTAATGACCAATCCAGAAGCGCGGAAAACATCAGGGGCAATATAGATTCCTCGAGTGCGAGAATCAAACTATTTTTTGTGACATGATGGTCGCAAGTTTACATCGTGTTTGATCAGTCTAAGTATTCATACTTCAACAAAGTACACTGGTAAAATTGTCTTTTTACGAATACTTCTCACGATGTTAACTCGTTCAGTTTCCAAGCCGCTTTGAGTGGATTATCCGTCTGTATATACATCTATGAGAACTTCATACAATTTCAGACCATTGTATCTTGATCGCGCAAGAGAAGATTGACGTCTGGATAATCTTAACCTGGTTTTCAAAGGAGAGATGATCTAAATCTGTTTAGGTAAGTACTTTTTAAGGGCTGGGGCAAAATTTTAGCGAATTCCCTCATCAAAGCTCCCTTAAACTTATCTACCTTGGAATTCAGTAGAGATTTAATTGTATATACCTTTTCTTCTCATGACTTACATAGTGTATCACTTAACAGCGTATTATATGTACTATAGTCAGCTTCTTCCTAAAAAATTATTTGGAGGAGTTATCATGTATACTGAGACATACATGGACTTATACAGTGGGGGTCTAGAGGAAAATCAGGAGTAGTTCAATATTACATAATATAAGCTTGAGCAGAGGGGGGGTGCCGCCAATCGGATGCGTAGAGACAAGCGGCTCAGATCGCATGAGAGAACCTAAATATAAAAAAGCTAAGAACTTTGAAGGATTCTATTATAGTACGCCCCTCTGTCCCCTCTTCAAAGATGCAAATTTTAGTAATTAAAGTCTAATGTATTCATATCTGAGCAACATCCTGATTTAATTTATTCAAAGCTCAAAAGTAAAGAAAAGCTTCATGACTCTTTGATTCATTTTGACATATCTTACTTCTTTAATCCTCGTATAAGAAGCGTAGTCTTCAATATGCGCTGCATCCTTTTGTTAAATCGAATCAATAACTTTTTTTGAGATGGAAAGCTAAGAGGATTTTTGACTTCTGCCATGCTACTACCGCACTCCTCAATGTCTCAATTCATCCGATAGATTGAAGTAACTATACAGTCCTGGATACTAGCACTTTGTTTTTGACCCAAATAAAGGGACAACATGAGCATTGAAGATCGCAGGATCTACAAATTTTCAACTACCACATCGAAATCTTGACGCACATATGTCTAAGTTAAGAATAGATTTACCGCGTCATATATGTCTCGCAACAAGTATTGGGCTTGTGAAAAGGTATATAATACCATCTTTCCCGAGGATCATCATGCTCATTCAGACTCATCGCACTCGATTACAAATTCCGCTTTTCAAATTATCATTTATTTCCAGTAAAAAATATGTAAGTTTATAACCTATACTTCCTCTCTTTGGCAAAATCGTAACTCATAATCATCTAGTATAACCTCTTCAACCGCAATCATGAGTGGAAAAGATAGTTCTGTCATTATTCACATCAATAATACCATGATGGGAGGATTTCTCGAAATCAAGAACGCAGAGCTAACACAGTAATTTTCCTCTTTTCTTTTCACATAATTATCGTATCTTAGGATTTCCGATATTATGGATTGCTGTTGTATGAAAGACATTTAGTTCATGGATTCAATTGCATAGTCCTAAATATCGAGTCTCATCTCTAATCCGCGAGTTTGGAAATCCCCAACATCATTTCCCTTTCACTAACATTCATCTCACAGAGGCAAATTCCACGAAGATGGCAATAAAGAAGTTGAGATCACCGCAGCCGATTTAAACAAGAACCTCGCTCCGCCACACACTGCGATCGATATTTGCGCTTCTGCCAGCTCTACCGGAAAGGTTAGTAATTGATTCCCAAAATTTGCAATATTTCACGTCTATCTGTGCTTCACGATCCACAAATTTGTTTCTATTTGTCTTCAAAAGCATCATTCCAGGTTTTCATTATGCTCGAAACGTCTTGCCTTCTTTCACAGTCTATCTTTGTGAGATGATACTGACTTACTGTTTCACAACCGTTGGGACTTGAGGGTAGCGTTGAGCTCTATGATAGTGGAACGAAGATCTGTCGATTATCTTGGAATAATCCATCTACCGGGGACAATGATTTCCAAGTTTTGGATTTCCAGCTTGGCGGCCCGTATCTTGTACTTCCCGAGGGATGGAATCGCAGTGGAGGAAGTTTGGGAAGAGTGAATGTGGAGATTATGAAGAGAGGATTTTAACATTATTTCTCTGGCTGAAAGAGAAACAGCAAATGTCGTGCTCTGTGCGAAGGCATTTGAGAGCATAACCGTAAATTAGGCAGTGTTTCTCTCATACATGAAATTATTCTATTACTATGTTAAGATTAGTAAAATTATGTAATACTTGCGATATAATGCTTGTGGTAATCATGACTAGACAAAGTCTAGAACACCCGGGATACTCCTCAGTTTCTTACCCCATAGAGGTCAAATGCCTCAGATACGGTAAGGGTACCCAGCCCTGGTGACAATAATGTATTCCATGTCATTCAACTATTTCTACTCGGGACCTACTACCCCGCCCCCCCTCTCCAAAACAATTTCTCCCTCCAAAACCTTAAACGGCCAATCCATCGTCCAACGAAGCTTCTCCGGCATCAATCTCCTCATACCCCTCACATCTTTCTCCACAACTTCATACTCCCCTACGCCATTAACCCACCACGCCCGGTCCAATCCTTTCAACAAAACCAACACTCTCGCTAATAATGCCATTGACAAAGGATCATGATGTTCAAGTAATACACGAAAGTCCGGCTGATATCTAGCCGGCATAACTGTAACCATACGTCTCAGAATCTGCGCACTCGTACCGGAGAAAAATGCTCGATAGTGGAATAGTACTGATTCTTTCGCTTCTAGATAGACACTTTGAATTCTTTCTGGTTGTGTGGGAATGGAAAATGTATTTACTAAGTGATCGAGATCTTCCTCTATTCTGCTCATTTGAAGTTTTGCATTTCCAGATAGCTCATCCTGCGATAACACGCTAGGCAAGCTTTCAAATCTATACGGAGCATATCCCAATCGATCCAGCAATCTTCTCTTCTGCTTAAACACTACATTTACACCCTCCAGCATCCTGATCGCTTGAACCGGTACCTCATACTCTTCATCTTTCTGTTTCTGCCGCGAAAGCAACCAATAAATATGACACAACAGAATCGCCGAAAGCCAAAGCTGTTCTGAGAGTTCCTCGCCTTCTGAAAGAGCTTGTCGATGATTCACAAGTGTACGATCGAGATAGCGTCTCAATGCGATGCTTAGAAGAGAATCATGGGGTGTATGTGTATGCAGATGTAGTGCTGAGAGCGCGAGCATGGGATTGAGCACGATTTCGGAATTAAAAGAGAGCTGTGGAATGGTGTGCTTCCATGCGCGTGCTGGGGCGCCTTGGCAGGCGGGCATGAGGTGACTGACTATTGTACTGTAATGGTACATTAAGCGAAGTTCTAGAGATCGCCATTGGCTTGTTGTATCTGCTAGGGTGTTTGGGTATGTTTCAAGGCTAGAACTAGGTGCAGGTATAATGGGCGTTGAAAAACGCTGCACTGCTGCTTTTTTGGACTTTTGGGAGCCCGTGCTCCAATCACATTGTGAGATGTTGATATATCGTCGTCGACAATTGGAACAGACGGGCTTTATTTCATCGCACTAGACATAATCTTAGCAAAGGCTGTAACACTTATTCGATTCATTACGCTACCTTCACTTTGCGAACTCTACAGTCACGACAACCCGAGTGAGATTTCCTAAGCAAAGGCACTCTGAGTTGCCTTGGAACAGGAGTATTAGCGGATTCCATCAAAGTTATGAATTGGAGTCGTTATCTATCGATTACTTCTCGAGATGCACGAGAAACCGAAGATGCGAAGATGCGAGCTTCCGATACCTAATTGTCTTGAAGATGGATTGGTAAGTAGGATATGACCGATCCACTTTCTTGATATGTAAGCACTAAATGACCAGGTGTAGTCACAAATAGCCAATCATAGTTGAAAGCGAACAAGCGAGTCGCTTCACGCTATACTATTTATGGAATTAGAACACCAACTCAAGATTGGAAGGGGATTAGAGGGCGTGACTATGTCTAATTCCTTAGATATCTATAAAAGCACGAAAAGCATCTGTAATATTGAACATCATCACCAAATTCCATAAACTTCGTTCAAAACAATCGTTTCAAGAACTTATCTTGCAAAAACCACACACCTCAAACACAATGTCCAAACCCCTCGCAGTCTTTGGAGCCACCGGCCAACAAGGAAGCTCCATCATTTACAACGTGCTTAACGACGCATCACTATCCCAACAATACACCATCCGCGGCATAACTCGCGACACCACCTCGCCCGCATCTCAAAAACTCGCCGAGAAAGTCTCCATCATTCACGGCGACGTCACCGATCGTCATTCCCTACGCACAGCATTAACAAACATACATACCGTATTCATCATGACGATTCCCGATTTCAGTCTCAACGCTGTAGAAATCGAATACCACAACGGCAAAACCATCGTTGATGTAGCTATCGAGATGGGAGTCCAGTATATAATCTTCAGCACTCTACCTCACGTATCCTCACTCTCCAAAGGTAAATACACTAAAGTCACCGCTTTTGATGCGAAAGCCAAGATCGAGCAGTATATCCGGAGTCTTGCAGTTAAGAGTTCTTTCGTCTCGCTCGGTTCCTTTATGCAGAATTTTCAAGCGCAGACATTTCTTGCTCCGCGAGAGGCGGCTGATGGCACGTGGGTGCTGTCTCGACATACAAGCTCGAAAATGCAGTTTCCTCTACTCGATGCGGTAGGCGATGCGGGGAAATTCGTGGGTGCTATTCTCGCTCAGCCGGACAAGTTTCAAGGGAAAACTTTCTGTGCCGCTGCGAAAATTTACGCAATGGAAGAAATTGTCGCTGCGTTGTCGAAATCGAGTGGAAAAACTATTGTTTATAAACAAGTCAGCGCGGATGATTTTAAGAGCGGTATGACTTTTGCTGCAGAGCTGTTTGCGGAGTATTTTAGCTTCTGTGAGGAATTTGGATATTGGGGTCCGGGATCTGAGGAGAAGGTTGCGTGGGCTATAGAGAATGCGCGTGGGAGATTGTCAACGCTGGAGGAGTATTTGGATTTGGAAGCGCATCCTTATCAACTTGCATGATCGACAGTCCATAAATCACGATTCTATACCATACTCAGTCGATTGTTTGTAGGAGCACGAATAGTAACAATAGTCATTAAATATAATGACTATTTCTGAATACCCATTGCTGTATTCGCGATGCAAAAGATCACATCATATTTCCAACTATACAAATCGCACCAATCTCTAATAATCCCAACTATCATCCTTATTCTCAAACTCTCGAACCAATTCTCCAAATAAAACATAAGCTAGGTATCGGCTTTTTCCTCGCTCGCATATTCCCATCACTTCCCTCGCCGAACCATGCCCCACCATTTAATCACAAAAAACACCCACAAGAAGATGTTCTGCGCATCCTGTACTAATTTGCTCCTACGAATCTATACAATACTCTTTTTTTTCTTTTCTCGAAAAAAAAAAAAAAAAAGATTCATTTCACCCGAATCTCCATTCTTCATAACTTAGCGAAATTATCTACCTACCTACCTACCCCCCCTCGCATAACCAAGCAAATTATAAATAGGAGTACAAATTCTCTATCTCTATCTCCATCTCCATACATACCAAACCCCAACACAACACCCAAGAAACCCCATATCTTCCATCTTCCACAACCTTGGAATTTTTCATCAAAGAAGAATTCAATACTAGGTACCTATTCACATATAAGATAAGAATTCTCCACACCTCCAATCCACAAGACATCTCAAAGTGAAAGTAACACCTCCCCCCCCTCGCTTCGCAAATCCCCACCAGAATATTCGTATTATCCAATATCCAATATCCAGTCCCCCAAATATCAAGTCCCGCCTATTGATACAGCATGCTATAATCATCAATCAACAATCATCAATATCTACTTCCTATTGCGCCAAAATCATTGATACATTCATTCATTCATTAACCACCCACCACCAAGTTCAACCCAAGTATCATAGCATGCACATCCACCAGCTGGGGAAATTGTAATTGCAGTTGTAATTGTAAATGTATCGAATGCTATATGTATGTAGGTCTCCCTACACTAATAGACAAACACTACCTTCCCATTCCATTCTCACTAACTTCCAATCGCACCATCAGTCTACTCTCCTCTCCTGTCCCATCCCATCCCATCCCATTCCAACACAACATCATACATTCACTCCGATCCCAATCTCAAACCCAATTATTTCATTTTGATTGTATTTTAATTCACTCGCTACGTACTCTACAGTACACCCACATACTTCTCCTCCCCTCCCCTTATTCCTTTCCTTTCCATCCCCCCCTCCAAATCCCCTCACCGCTTTCCCAACTGCCCACTCCCCATCTATCAATCGATCGATCAATTACCATACCATAGCTACACACATCATTCGTACAAATTCCTCCATCTTTCTTCCCCTATCCCTCATCCAACTTCTCCTCTTCATCTCACACTATCCATCCATCCCATCATAATCACAATCATAAAAGCCGTTAATTCTTCCATCCCATCCATTTCTTCTGCAAGAAAGGCCCAGCCAAAAACAAAAACCAAAGCCAGGCCCTATCCCATCTATATGAATTTCATGTCACAAAGACTGAACAAACAGAAATCTATGATCATTTCATTTTCGCCCATCCCAATCAAAAAAGGAAAAAAAAGTAGACAAATGCAAACCACTCCACCCCACCTCCAAAAAAAAAGCACCCATTCCAACCTAACCCATCCACCCAATGCCCCCATAAAATAGTGAAAGATAAGAAAAAAATTGACGATGTGATATTTTCGCCAGTCACTATATCTTCTCATCTGTAGTGAACAGGAGAGGTTGTCGTATTCTGCTCGACAAAGGAAACTCGTTGATTAATACTTTTTAGTCGCAGTATATCGGGAATGTTCATGATCCCGAAAGAATTCAAAGCGCTAAGTTCAGGTGATTTTGTTTCATGTAATCCAACGAAAGAAATAGAAGAAGAAAAAGTCCATCCTATGTGTGTAACGCGAAGAAAGCAAATTATTGATCGCCTGTGCCTGCCATTTAAGCCCCCATGAAAAGCGCCTTCGCTTGAGTTTTTATAATCTGACTGATGATACCGCTCAATTTACAGAATTGCAAGCAAAGTATGATAAAGAAAAGAAAAATTTGGTGGTTGATGCACCACCCGTGCTGTAATTTGGAGTCATAAACTCCTCTAATCAAATAAGTGATGAGTCCCATCGATGACATGAATATTGTCAGGATCTTGATCAGCAGCATTTGGTTTGACTGTTGCTCGACCCTCAACTCCAATACTCCTAGCTTTTGAGCTGAGTGGAAGTGTATATTTTAGTGTTCCTCGGACGATCAGGTCGAACTCATGTTGAAGAACTCGGCCCCAGCGCTCTGATCCACGTGGCTCCGTCTGATTTCCAGGTTTCAGTATTCGCATCTCACCTACTGATACAGATGATGTAGGTTTGAATGGCGACCCTTCAAAGATCAAGGGACTCTCGAAATTGTAAATATGTCCAATTTCCAAATTCGGATTGGTGTTTGGATCATCATCCATTGGCGGATCATTGATTGGATCATCTCGTCTATGTTTGAATCCACGCCTCCACGAAAATTTGGTTGGCGGCTGTGCCCACCACTCAGAATCTGTACCTGCATATTTGGATTTCGCAAAAATAACCATATCCATAGAATCGATAGTGACAGCAACCAGGTTTGGATTTTGAGCTGTAACCTGTAAATCTATAATGACATCTTGTTCGCTAGCCAAGATATTTCTCAGAGCCAATACTTTCACATTTGCTAGTGGTTGGGTTGTCGCAAATAGGAATGCCACAAGACCTGCCGCGACGAGGAGAAGCAGCAGAGAAACAAACATGCATCCAGCAAACCGAGCGATGAATGAGCGGTTGTTTCGTTGGTGTTCCATGTGTCTTGATGATGGGGCATTTCCACGGCGTATGCGACTTGATCGAGTTGAACGAATGGTAGATGGAATGAGTGGTGTTCTCTCATCGTCCGCGGCATCATCAAGATCGTATCCTGAGCTGATTGGCGAGGTCTTCCTGCCGTTCACGTTGCCTCCCATGGACATTCTCGCCGTGTTTACCACTCTCGGACTCGTGGGTCTTGAACCTTGTCGAGTAGGGTTTGCGGGAAATTTGGATTTCGCAGCATTTGGAAAAGGTGATTCGTTATCGAAGAGAGATGCATGACCGTTTCCCCCATTTCTTCCCCAACGACTAAAATGATGGTGTGCAGTCCCTCGGCCTAAATTACTCCGTGCTGTGCCCTTTCCGTCGTCTTCTGTTGACATTTCTTGACCTGCGCTACTGTAAGAGTTTGCGAATTTCATACTCTTCTTCATCGCCACACTGTGGTTGCTACTATCCATCATTGAGCGTAATCCGTTTCTTGCATCTATCTGACTGGCCATGGATGTAGCACTAGGAGTTCGGGAATGGAATCGACGAGGTCTCTCTTGTTCTGGTGGATTCGATTCGTACACAAAGGTCTCTTCGGAATCGGAGGAATTCGCTTCGTCGACCGCGCTCGCGACTTTAGCTTCGAAGATATCTGCCTTGGAAGAAGCTGGACGTTGTCTGGTTAGCAAAAGGGAAGCACTATACAAATTTAAACTGGGTCTACGAGAAGATCTCTCTGATAACGTCCGCTCGGGACTCGTCGAGTCCATACTTCCTTTACGTGGCGAGGGTCCTTGTCCACACGCCCTGTCTGGAGACCGAGCGGAATATGCACTTGAAATTGATCTTGTAGAATAATGATGAAGTAATCTGGATCTTGAAATTGATTGCTCACCCGTTCCAGAAGTTACCGATGGGGCCTTTCGACTCTTCTTCTTTTCCTTCCTAGGTCGAATGGTCTCAGTACTTTGCTTGGCCCGTAGACTTCCATTAACCAATCCTCCTGCACCCGTAGCCAGAGCAATTTGTGGGATCGAGCTAACAGTCTCCGTCTCAACTGTCATGTTTTTCGCAGAGCCTTCCCCGGATGGTTTGCCCCGCGCTGCTGCTGGTCCACTAAATGATTTAGGTGGCCCAGTTCGAGTTGCCGTTGGAGTAGTATCCTTCATCTTGTTATCCCCCTTCCCACCACTCTCACTCCCACTCTCATTTGTCACAATCGTCGGCTTCTTTAACGTCTCAACCGATGCGCCATCCATTAGGTCCTGTTCTGTTGGTAAAGTTGGACTTCCCTGAGTAGTTGTGTCGATTGCGCCATCGAGTTCGAAAGATGGGGTGTTGGGTTGGCTGATCTCTTGGACGGTTTCTAACGTTGAACTACCACCACTGACACCTCTCGCAGGTGTTCGCATCCCTGGTGTTAACAGGTTCTCTTCTGATTCGCTATCGACAGCAGATTTTCCTTCCGCTCTTTGCTCTGCAGTGGGAGAGGTTCTTTGCACATTGATCGCGGGAATTTCTTGTTCCGTCTTTCGAGGCGATAACAGGCTACTTTGTCTGGGAGGAGGTGATCTTATTCTCGGGGATACAGGCCAACGTGGACCATCTCTGATTTCACTCGTTACTAGCGGCTTCTGAGGTATTGGTGCTCTAATCGAAGGTTCGGATGCAACGTGATTCAAAGTAGGAAGCTTTTGAGCTGATAACCCTCGTTGGATAGCAGCAGCAGATGGTGGATGTTGACTACTTGTTGAGCGTGAAGGACTAATGTCTTGGCTATTCTTCCGTGATCTCGAAGGGGTACCTGAGCGAACGGCAGAGGGATTTCTTAGTTGAGGTCGGACTGGTGACGATTCGCGTGATCCTATTGGACTATTTGTTGCAGAAGATGCTCGGTTTGTTTGTAATCTCTTAACCGTAGGTTTAGTTGATGTATCGTAGTTCCTTCTAGATGAAGCGAAGGGTTTTGAATCTGAAGTTGGTGATGGAATATTTGAATCTAATGGTGATGGTGAAGGAGTTTCTCGCATCTCTGCAGGTTTCTGAGTGTATGATTTGTCGTCCATTGTCACTTACTTCTTGATTTTTTTTGGAAGCCGTACGAGTACAACGTAACGAAAAGTTAAAAGAGGGTAGCTTTGGGTAGGTACGACGAGTGAGAAGGTAGTGCGTTATTTTAGAGGGTACTGTACTGAGTAGCGAATGGGGAGGTACCCGAACCCAACTTTTCTTTGCCAGCAAAACTTTAATGATGAAGTAATCTTATGGATAAATGGATGGATGGATAGATAGAGAGATGGAATTTAACGAGCCAAATGATGGATTGAATTAAGAAAGATCATATCATCCGTCCAAGAAAGATTTCCTGAATACTGGCTGTATCGAATCAAATAAGAAAGCCTTATTTGATTTTGCTTTTTTTTCTCTCCTTGGTTTTCTGGGAATGGTAAAGAGGGGTCGTGAGGCCGTTGAGGTTGTGATGAGTGGTGTGTTTGTTGTGTTGTCGTAAATGTTTCAATAAAGCTATGTATGTACGTGTGTACCTAGGTATGTATGTGTGTATGTGTATGTGTATGTAATCTAACTTATGTAGGAATGAATAGATGGGATTGGATTGATTGGAAGCGTAAATGGTAAAATGTGATTTGGGGTTATTGTTAGAAATTGGCTTGTGTTCTTCGTATGTGTGTGTGTGTGTGTAATGTACCCAGCCAGGTAGGTAGGATTATAAACAACAATATGATTTGGTAGGGCAGAGCAAGGCAGAGCAGAGCAGGGCAGAGAGACAAGCAAGTTATTGTCTAATTAGGATAAGATGGGAAAACAAGAATCTGTAGAAGAATATATTCCATCTGTGAGAGAAGGGAAAGGAAGGGAAGGATAAAAAGATAATTTTGGTTCTCTTCTTTCTCTTCGGACGGAGTATAGGATTGATTGTTTTTTTTTTTTGTTCAAGATCCACCATATCAATCAAACCATTCCATTCCATTCCCATTCCATTCACATTTCATTCATTCCACTCGCATATCTTCTTTCTTCGGACTCGCTTTCTTTCCTTTGCTCCGCTTTCTACCAAACTCTTCTCGAACTGAGATTTTGAATGGTCTATGTTAATAATGGCAAGTACTCCTCCGCACCAGTTACCAATAATGTGGATCTAACAAACGGTTCAATTGAGCGGCACAGGGGAAATGGCCCGGTAGGAAAAAGACGATACTCTATCTGACTAAGCTCAAGTAGGATTAATCTATGACCTTTGAAGAAAAAATTCAAACAATCGGAGGTCAAGAAATAAATTCCGAAATTCTAGATGTTGGTCGGCTGTGTTATGAAAATTATACTAGATTAGTATTAAATTCCAACATACTCTTTTCATAGGTAGGTACACCAGTAGTAAGTAGGTATTCTACGCAGGTTGGTTTTAGTTGTATCAATCAATCAATCAATCAATCAATCAGTCAGTCAATCAATCAATCAGTCAGTCAATCAATATCTTGAAAACTTCATCACCTGGTAGGGTAGGGTAGGGTAGGGTAGTGTACGGTACGATGACAATGGCGATATCATGACTGACTATTATATATGAAACATGATTTAAGCTCCCTTAACAATACTCTACTCTCGTGCTATCTACCCTACCTACCTCCCTCCCTACCTAGGTACGGAGGTATCTATCTATCATGATTGCAGATAGCTTCTATCTAAGTACTCGTATTACTAACTAAATTTTACTCTGTTCAGATTTTACTCTTTTTCCTATATCCCATGCCCATGCCCATGCCCATGCCCATGCCCATGCCCATATCCAACATCCTACATCCTACATCCTAGATACACCACTAAAAACCTACTAGGCATGTTCTAGAAAGAACCTTTCCTTCCTTCACCGATTCATCAACCCTACAACCCTACAACCCTACCTTACTTACCATCAAATTCCAAACCTCCATATCTCACCTTTTACAAAAAGCCATTGCCTACCTACCTAGTATAACATAAAAAGCCTCGGGAGTAACTCCCTTCATCCATCTCATCTCAATGGTACCTGAGAACCGATCTTCTCCTCCTAGCCCTCCATCACAAATCACACATCATACATCACAGATCCCTAACCTCCATCCCCATCGGAACCAACGGGAAATGTGATGAAGAAATCTTCTATACATGAATTTCCCCTTGTAAATCCCTACTCATTTATTATTTTACCATATCATTTTACTACACCATCGTACTGTATCAGATATCTCTAACCACAAGGCTGCATATCAATGATGATGATGACAATAATTACAATCAAATCACACCAGTCAGTAAATATGATGAAAGCAGCTCCTCTCACATGTTCCCTTACCTACCTAGTACCTACCTAGTACCTACCTAGTACCTACCCCGGGATCCGGAGACAAACCTCCTAAAAAAGAATACCCATCATCTGAATTTTGCGGCGTACATACATACATGCAGCCGATAGATGTTTTAATCCCAATCCCTATCCCAATCCCATTTTTGATTTCAAGATTGTTTCTATATGTAATCGAATTGTAAACCGTGATCTGAAACATTCATGATGAAGGAGGCTGAAGTTTACCTTTCTATTCCTTCTTTACTCTAACAAAACCATTCCCCTCCAAGTTAATTAGAGAGGTCAACTGATATAATAATAAAGAAAGGAAGAAGCTTGATTTCGTACATTTTTATTATATTGTATCTTATCTTTTATGCATACATTTTATCCATTTTATGCTAAGGAAATGGTCTAGAAGGTCTAGATGCTTATGCTGATGCTGGTGTGCTGATGATGAGATGAATGGGAAAACAGGTTATGAAACGAATGTGAAAGGCTTGGGGTTGGATGGAAATCGAGACTTCGTTTTAGGTAAGTCTTCTTCTTTGTGTTCTCTGATTGGGAATGGGAATGGGAATGGGTGCGGGTTTATTTACTAGGTACTCTGGTACTCTGGTACTCTAGGACGTACTGTTTGTATGGCTGATATGGCTGAAGACTGGAGTACTGAATGTTTGGTGATAGGTACCTAGGTACTAGGTAGCTGGAGGTATGTTCCTATGTATGTACTCATCCCCTCTTTCTATTTCTTCATCTCTCCTTCTACTAAAATAATCAAATAACGAAATAATCCAGCATTTACTCGTTCCCTAAATTCACAAATTATAAACCATAAATCCCAAACCAATCACAGTCTGACAAACTACAATATATCAATCAATCAATTGATCAATCAATCCCGAAGATCTCAACAATTATTGAATCAGTGTTCCCCTCACTCCCCTCCCTCGTGTCTTGGAAATCTAATACATTGGTTTCATTCTTTCATTCTTTCTTTCTTTCATTCACCGTATCACAGCTATATTTCTCTATATTTCTATCTGTCATACTGTTTCGGTATATATATTGATTTTTATAAGATATTTCGATAGATATTGAGGGGAGATTTTATAGTTTGTTAGTTAGGCAGGTAGGTAGGCAGTTAATTGAGGGGAATGATGTATGGGTTTGAGAATGAGAGTGTGAGAATATGAGGATATGAGGACATACCCAAAGATCCGAACCACAGTAAACGAATACTTGTATGATATTTTATGGCTGTGAGATTTCTTGATTTAGGTGGTATTTAGTATTTAGTATTTAGTATTTAGTATGAATGTAGTATTTCTATCTTGTATGCGTTCGTATGTATATATGTATATACCTTCTAATAACCAATCCCGATCCTCGTATTAAAAATTAGATGGGAAGGGAGTGGTGAATATCCAGATGGGTGATATGATGATGTTATGCAGATACTTTTATACTCGAGTAAATTCAATCTATTTGAATACTGACCGACTGACTGACTGACTGGCTGACTGATTGGCTAAATAGATGAGAAAGACAGAAACGGAGGGTATTTCCGTAGGTAGGGTACCTTTTTTCTTTTCCAACAAGTATTAAGTTATAAGTTATATCTACCTATCTACCTATCTACCTATCTATATTAAACCCATGAAACCCGCTTCCGCGGCTGACGCTGACTGATGCTGATATCAATGCTGCTCACATCATCCATCCGTACCTCCCTACCTACCTACCTACATAATTACAATTCTCCATTCCCATTCCTAGACATGGAAATTCGCATAGGATAGAATTGGATAGGATAGCTACACCGATCCCTACTCAAATCCCCCCATCATATTCCTGAAACCCCCATAAACACTTCCAGAACACCTGACACATATCCTCCAATCTCTTTGGTTCATGCGGTACGCAGTAAGTCAGTCAATAAAATACTTGGTAAGATAGTTGACTCTGTCTCATAACCCCGTATGTTCATGCTTTATTTTGCGTTTTGTTTTCTTATGGGAGAGGATTCTCCACACGTAGTTAATTCTGCCCACGAGCTACCTTGTATTGATTCTGAGTCTGTGGATTGTACCCCCACGCACATCAATGCGCACGTGGCGGGTGGACAGTGCATCGATTATCCTTAAGGTTTTATTTTATTTTAGCGGCTGGGTGGTGGGTGCTTGTTCGTCTTACTTACTTTCGTACTTACCATTTATTGTTTTTTTTTTTTGTGGTTGTGGAGTTGCATTCGCGGTTTTGATACTTTGGAGAGGTATGTGAGTAAGGATTGCGGTGTGGAAGTTTCCGCTTGGGGGTTGGGAGTAATCTTGAAGCAAGGATTTGAGGGTGTTTGGTGTGGGATGAGCGTGAGGAGGGATGTGAGGAGGGATGTGAGAGGGGAGGGTTGAGTGGAGGGGATGCATAAATCGAGTGATTGGAAGCTGGGAATGGATACCTACCTACACTTCTTCTTTTGGGAGAATGAGGTGGAAAGGTATGTAAGGCTGAGGGGTGGAGGGTGTGGGATTTGAGTTTTGGTGGTTTGACTGGTTGGCGAGTGGTGTTTTATTGAGGTGAAATTTCATATATATGGTATGCATAGGTATGATTAGATACATCTATCTATGTACCATCACCGTCTGAGGGAAAATACTATAATTTATCATAGTAACGATAAGATATAAAATCTTATGAATAGTTTCGAGATTCTAGACCTCGAATGGCAGGCAAAGATTAAGATACTTCATGTTATCAGTTGTGGCGTGGTTATGCAAAGATATTCTCACTGCTTACCTACATATACGTATACATCATTCGTTACTCATAGTCACTATTATAGATATCCATACCATTCTCCAATGTATATCAGATAACACACCGTCAATATAGCCTTGTATTACGGAGCTCTTCATCGTAACGGAGAAGAATCGCGACGATCGAGATATCACTGGTCAGGTAAAATTGCCAAGCTCTTCTGTATTTCACATCCGTTTTGCCGGGTTTGTGATATTGGGCACTTGTGTAACTCTTCTACATCTTGGGATTTTTATATCCTTTTCAGTTGGAGACCGATTGGAGAGAAGTGACGGTGGTGGAGATGGAATGTTTTCTTACTGCAGACATACATATATTATATACCTACTATTGCATTTGCTTTCATGGTCGAGACAAGATAAAACTTCATGATGAATCCTCGTTCGTGATGAGAGTAATAATTGTCATTTTCTTGAGTTTATCTTGAAGTTATACACCTGGTGGAAGTGGCCAACACTACTATAATCTTAAATATGGCAGCCGCAATTCTTCAATTCTCAGCTTGGCTTTTATTACTCGCCAGTTGCAATCTTGTAGCTTCTTCCTCTTCGTCACATTCGCGTGATGAATCTGTGTTTGCAGAGAGCTATGATTATATCATTGTCGGTGGTGGAACGAGTGGTCTAGTTGTTGCAAATCGGTTATCTGAAGATCCTACAAGTTAGTACTTTTCATACAGAAATATGATTCTAGTATACAATCCTCATTTGTGTGCAGAAACATTTTGGTGATTGAGCATGGTCTTATAGATAACAGCTCTCTCACCTTAATCCCAAGACTCGGTCTCCAATATTTCCCCAACAACGTAAAAAATTGGAATTACGTTTCCGCGCCCGTCGAAACACTGTTAAATGCAACTTTCAACGTCTACATCGCTGATGTAGTAGGAGGTAGTTCATTACACAATGGTATGTTTGCTGATCGAGGATCCAGAGCTGACTACGATACATGGGGAACTCTCATCGGAGACGATACCTGGAGTTGGGAAGGTCTGTATCCTTACTTCATCAAAAGCACGGCTTTTACCCCTCCATCAGAGGAGCTAAAAACACATTTCGATATCAGAAACAACGCGTCTGGGTATGGCAATGGATCTATTCAAATCAGTTATCCTTCTGTCATCTTCCCGATTACAGAAACCAAACTCTAGCAGCGGAGGATTTTGGAATCGAAATATCTGATGCACCGGAATCCGGTGATGCGATTGGTTTCTGCTAGGTTCCTCAGACTCTTGATCCGAAAACGGGGTTTCGTTCGCATTCGCGCGCATCGCTTATTATGATCCTATTGCTAGTAGACCCAATCTCCAACTTATCACGGGTCATTTAGTCGAAAAGATTCTTTTCGATAGCAATCTCACTGCTACTGGTGTGAAACTCACATCTCTCCAAACAAATCAGACATATATAGTATCAGCAAATAAAGAAGTCATTTTAGCAGCCGGTGCGATCAACACACCCAAGCTTCTACAACTCAGTGGAATAGGTCCCAGACACGCACTCGAAGCTGCGGGGGTGCAAGTGCTTCTCGATGCACCGGCTGTGGGGGCAAATTTTCAGGATCATCCGGTTACGTATCTCAGCTGGAATGTTACGAATTTGGCGTTTCCAAATGATGCGACAATTGCGATGAATACTTCGTATAATGCAAGTGCGTGGCAGGAGTATATCACGAACCATACTGTTGGTCTGCCCATTCTTTATTTGCTGACTGTTTGATATATCATCACATCGTACTGAATGCACCTCAGGGACCATACACTCAAGGTACTTTTCCCGACGCAGCTTTCATCCCTCTCGCTCAACTCACATCCCAAAGCCAAGAAACCATCGACCAAGCCCGCGCTCAAAATGTGTCAGATTACCTCCCGTCTATATACCTCAACAACTCGGCACTTCTCAAAGGGTATCTAGCTCAACGCGATATCATCCTCGATCATTTCTCCCGAACCGACGCAGCAGTGATAGAAATTCCCATTGGCACCACAGGACCCGGTATGTACCTATCTCCTTCTGTTGCCCCCTCAAAACATTCACAAGCCCCCACTAAACACAAAACTAACGTCTACTAACCACACCCCCAGGCGCCTGCGCCGTCGAAAAGCCTCTCTCCCGAGGAACCATCACACTCTCCCCGTCCTCCCCTTCTCCCAACCAATAATAAACTACCACACCTTTTCCTCCCCCACCGACTCCCTCATCCTCACCTCCTGCATCCGCTACATCCGCTCCTACTATTCCTCTCCCCTGCTCTCCTCCTACTCTCCCACCGAAAACTTCCCCGGTCCCGCTGCTCAAACAGATGAAGAGATTCTCGCAGCGCTGATCAGCGCAGGCGCTATCGCGCCTAGCTTTGCGCATCCGTCTGGGACATGCGCGTTGGGGAAGAGAGAATTGGGAGGTTGTGTGGGAAAGGATTTGTTGGTGTATGGGGTGCGGAAGGTGAGTGTCGTGGATGCGAGTGTGATGCCGATTATTCCGGCGACGCATTTGCAGTTGACGGTTTATGCGGTGGCGGAGAAGGCGGGGGATATTATTAAGGGGAGGGCGTGATTGAAGTGGGTTCTTCGGGTGGTTGGAAGGGGAGAGGAGGGGATAGGAGAGGTAGTGGAAGTTGAACTTGTTTTCTAGGGATCTTGAGGGGTTGGGTTTGGGAGTGTATTAAAGGTTGGAGTGGATGCACTTGTGTGAGCTTGTAATGCGGGGTGCTGGAAGGGAATTATACTTCTTTCTACAGAAGGCGATGCTGCATCTTGATAAGTATACTTATGTAAGTAGGTATGTAAATAAAATCCACATGAGCTTGTAAGGAATGCATTTTGTAGGAAAGTGGTCGGTCTTTAATCACATGTCCCTATCTCTTCCAATGCGATAGTATGCTATACCTACTCAATCTCAATATATGCAGATAAAAATGCATTCCATACAAGCGATGAAATAGCTGATTGATTCACTTCTTTGGTTCAGTTTCAAATCCTTTAACTGGTAAACACTTTCGAGATAAAACTCCCTAGAAGTCCCATGTGTGAAGCAGAGGTTGAGATGGTGGGAAAGCGCTCGATGGTTTCTTGATTCGAAACTACTAGTGGAGAAAATGAATGACCTGTGAAATTTCAAACTTCTCTTTTGTTTCTCGTTTTTCAGCCATATCTATTGTTTTCTTTGGTTGATTTTTTTATATTTCTCTTTACGAAGAATGATCACGAAAAGAAATTCATACCCTCAACTCTCTTTTTTCTTCGGCTGCTTCTGAAAAGAATAGAGCATTTCTATATGTTCATGTATATGCTTACTATAGTTTATAGAATTTGGTAGACTTAATTTCTCTTCTGGTTCACTCTAATAAAATCCGTATCTGCTGGTATCTTTCTGCCGAGTTGAAGTTGGAATGGAATGGATGGGAAGTGTTTCCTTTCTCTTTCTTTTACTTTGTGATGAAATAGAGGCAAATTAGGATTCTGCATGGTTATGGGATTTCTCTAGTCTCTTTAGAGTGCAATATAAATGCAGAGATTCTTTGATATTCGAGAAGTATCTTCGAATATGATAGATATGGTGTGTTATTATGGGATGTAAGTATTTACAAGCAGGATAATTATATATCTTCATTCAGAGCGTTGAGTTAAATCTGGTGTTTGTGGTTCGAGCTTTCATTCGTAGCAAGTGAGGACTTCGGTGGTACAACATTCTTTATTGACCCTTTTCGTGCTTTTAAAAACGTTTCTGGGTTGGTCTGGTATTCGAATGTTCATTGTCTAATTCACTTCATGTTTCAAGTTCTGTTCCAAAACTTGCCATGAAATGAGGTCAGTTGAGTTCGGCGACATTTCCATGCTTACTAACACCAGAAGATTCTCAATCTGTGATGCAAGTATGGTTCATCAATGCAAAAATTGGAGGAAATCTAAGAAGCTTTGGAGCACTTCATCTTTGTAGAGACTCATTGAGATGGACGTGGCGATTGGATCATGGGTATTTAAACGTTTGCATCTCGTGGCTTGAGGTTCTATCTGAAATTTGCATATTTGCTCCGTGGGTTTGAAGTACATCTGTTTTTTTTTTTGAACTTAAAATTTCTACTCAGAATCTTCTACTCCATCTAAGATACAAGAAAGATGTGTTCTTCCATTTCTTCTGACGACGCAATGGATCTTGAACCCGATGAGAATCTCTCCACAGCAATCGTTCCTGAGCATTTAGGAAATGAAGATACTATGATAAAACTCGGCTTCATTGATGAATTGAAGAAATTGTTTGCTATCAATGAGCTTCTCAATCTTCCCCAGGTATGCATACCGTTTTGCATTCCACGATGGCATGTTCCGATTGCAGAACTTCATACATATTAACCGATGAAATATAGCTCGTCGTCATTGGCGACCAAAGCTCCGGAAAGAGCTCTGTTCTCCAAGCAATCACACGACTTTCTTTCCCCGTTGATGATGGTCTCTGTACACGTTTCCCTACCGAAGTTTCCCTACAACGAGCATCGGAAGACGCTTTGGAGATTAGTATTACGAAACCAGTTCGTGCATTGGATGCGCCAAATCAATCTCCTGCACAGAAAAAGTGGCTTGAGAAGCAATCTACACGTATCGAAGAGTTCAATGGTAAATGGGGAGGCAAGGTTACGCAAATGGACGATTTTTGTGATATAATAACAGAGGTAAAGTGCCGTCTCTGATCTGAACAATTTTCGCCGAAGTTGCGATAGAATACGAATACTAATAGAATTTTAGGCGAAGAGGGTGATCATGGGAGATTCCGTCGAGCCTGGGCAGTCGGCAAAAAAGGTGAATGTTGCCCAGAATAAGAAGAATCTTCTGAGTGATGCTACGTTAAAGATTGTCAAAAAGGGCCCAGGGGAAATCAATATCACAATTATTGATATCCCCGGATTGGTTTCATGTAAGTTCTAACAATGGAGTCAATTTTTGAACACCTTTCTAACGCCCGCTAGCAACTCACCCAGCTCATAAAATGGCCAGATCATTAGTGGATCACTACATAACAAATCCTCGAAGTATTGTTCTGTAAGAAACGTCAAAAAAGATTTGAATCTTTTACTAATCACTCACAGAGCTGTTGCCCATCCTGCAAATGTCGAAACTCAAGACATGTTCCAAATCATTAAAGACATTGAAAATTGGAAAAATAGAGTGATTGGCGTCATCACAAAATGTGACAAAATAGAACCAGAGGGCGATGATTGGGTGCGTATTTGCCTCTATCGTAATGTTCATGATATAAAAATGCTGACAAAAGAGACAATACAGGTATTCAGAGCAATCAAGAACGATGAGGGCGATCCAGAATTCGATAGATGTCTCAAATACGGCTGGTTCGCATTGCGCAACCTTTCTCCATCTGAAAGAAAATCCAGTCCTAGCAAAAAAATCCAAACGATACGAGACCAGAAAGAGGAAAAATTATTCAGTCAAAAAGTCTGGACAGATCTGGAACGACAAGAGAAACTAGGCATCAAGAACCTCAAAGTTGCTTTGACACAAATGCACAACGAACATGTAACACGCAGTATCCCCGAACTGATTCCGGAAATCGCAGACCGTCTCAAATCAGTCGAAAGGAGAATCGAAGCACTAGGACCACCGCGAATCACACCCGAGAGCCAGTTGAATTGTTTGGTTAACCTCGCGACGAAGTATTCTTTGCACGCGGGAGATGCTATCGATGGCCATAATGATCGTTTACCCGTCAACTCTCCTGAAGTGAAAATTCGGAAAATCGTCCGTGATACCCTAGACGAGTTTAGGGATGGTATGACCGAGGTTTATGATCAGCGCTTCAATAGTAAAGTTCTCGGTTTCTCTCTTGAATCCGTTGACGAGAGAACATGGGAACGTGCCGTACTGAGAAACAAGTATTTTAACGAGATTAGCCGATGTATCGAGGCTAATCGCGGCAAAGAAATGGCCGACGAAGTAAACGGAGCCGTCATACGTAGTCTCTGGTCCGAAATAACACCAGTTTGGAGAGATCAAACCAAAGCCCTGATTGAATCATTAGTCAACGCAATTTGGATATCAGTAGGATGTCTATTGCACGCAATTTGCGAAGAAGAATCTCTTTTAGTCAATGTTCAAAATCTACTCGAAGAAGACAAAACCGCAGTTCATGATGACGCCATGCACGAATTAGATAAACTTCTCAACGACGAGAAATCCGGGCTCATTGTAACTCTCAACAAATGGAATGTGTATCAACTTTCCGATATGCGCGAAGGGAGATTCAAACTCATGACTGCGAGACTGGACGAGATTCAGAGACGAGATAAGGATATTGTGAAAACGCAGGTGAAGAGTTGGTTTGGGCACAATGCGAAGATTGATGCGATATTCATGACGCATGATAAGTTGGCGAGCTATTATCAGATTGGGATGGTGAGATTCGTGGATAACGTTTGTCATCAGGTTTGTGAGAGACATCTTTTGGGGGGGAAGAGTCCGTTGAGGACTTTGGGCCCGGATATGATTACGAAGAAGATTCAGGGGGTGAGTTTTAGTTCCTTTTACTCTTTTTTCTTGCCTACTGTTTTTTTTCTCTTCGTGTTGAAGTTCGGAGCTAAGAGTTGAAAGTTCTCTGAAGATGGGTGATAAGCGAGAACCCAATTAACAAGAAATCAATAGGACGAAGAAGCTCTACGAAAGATAGCAGGCGAAACTGCACCTCAGTTAGCGGAACGAGCTCGATTGCAAAAGGATCAGGAGTCGTTGAAAAGAGCAATGGAAAAGGCGAAGCAGTATAAATTGACTTTGGGGGTACATGGGATGGGGTTGTGATGAGTTGAGATTTTGATGGATGCAGTGAGGAGGAGGCAGATGTTCAATGGGAAAATTAACCGGTGAGATGGGGAAAGAAAAGGAACTTTCAGATGATCGGATGAAAAAGGGATGAGATTGATAGTATTGAGGGAGGGTGAATAGATGAATGGATGAATGGAGACATACATGATGCGATGGGGTGAGATTGCGAACAAGCGCAAAAGAATAGGGAGTGGTAAATCAGATGCGGCGTGCTCTGATATCCTCAAAGCATAATATCCAAAGATATTGCTTTCCAAATCCTCCATATGCAGTCCCAATTTACAAAAAAAAACCAACCCTAACTTATACATTGTACTAGCACTACCTTTTTTTACCCACTATCCTAAACCTTCTCAACAACCAACAAATACAACCCATCTTTTCCCCGAAAACAGCATATTCACATTCACATTTCCAAGTCCATTCAAAACCCCATAAAAAAACACAAAATTCGCCAGCGAGGCACGATGAGTCATTACAACTATCTCTATCTATCTATCCATCTATCTTTCTCGAAGTGGTGTTGTAAACCAAACCAATTATTCTCTGTATATACAAAAGAAATAACAAAAGAAATCAAACGAGTGTAGTTTTCGTTATTATATTTGGATTTGGATTTAGATTTGGATCGAGATCTGGAAACATTGGTGATTGCGTTTCGTATTTCTTTCTTTGCGGGAAAGTAGGGATGGATAAATGGATACAGATCCTGCTATATCGTTTTATATTCCTGAGGATGGATCGAAATGCATCATTTCTCGAACATCAGTATGAGAGGTATGGAATGGATGTCATTATCCATGAACGCAACGAATATTTCACAGCCGGGAGGAGGGTGGGGTTCGATAATCAATCAATCAATCAATCACCTATTCCTCGGGCTCCCAGACTCCCCTGCATGCGCATCCCGCGCATCCCGCGCCTCACTCGAAATATCCACCTGCACCGTCCTCATAATTCCTTCTATTTCCTTTCCCTGCCCGTGTGCGCCTCCCGTCGCACTTTCCAAATCTCTCTCCCTCTCTGGACTCTCAATCCCACTCCTCTCATCCATACTCCTCTCCCTCCCAATCGGCCCCTCCTCTCCGCCTTTCCCTAAAATCGTCTCCTGACTCTCATTATCACTTACATCCCCCGGATATCGGGCTGCTGCCCTCGCTGCTCTTTCTTTTCGCGAGTTCGTGAGAGTATTGATATTGGAAGTGGTGGTGTGGTGCTGACTTTTCGAGTTGCTGAAAATTTGCATATTGTGGGAGCCGGTGTGGGCGTAGGGGTTTGAGGAGGATTTCCCGGTTGAAACGAGTTTTTTGCCGAAGACTTTGAAGAGGGGAGCGAGCACGGGCATGGAGGTTAGGATGATCTTGTTTTGTGTTAGTTTGATGTTTTATGCACTTTTTCTTTTCATTTCTATGTTTCTTGTTTGAAGGGGAAGGGGAAGGAGAAGTGGCAGAGGACATACTCCGACATTTAGTTCTATATTCCCCCACACGACCAACATTGTGGAATTACCACTACCCGTCGCAACAACGGGGATTTCAGTCATCCGCATAACCGAACACACAGTTGTGAGAATACCGAGCGCGAAGACGCCAATGATGCCGAATTTTTTGGATCTGTCCATTCGTAAACCGTACAGAAATGGGATAGGAAGAAAGAAGATTATGACATCAAAGACGATGGTCGTAATAGCGAGACCGGAAAAGAGTGGACCAACAGGAAGACAGGTTCCTGCAGTTGTTGGATGCCACGATCTTTGGATCTGATGGACTTATAGATTAGCAAATTTTATTTTGTAAAGAATGCATTGGGAGAGAGGGAAAGAGGGAAAGAGGATCTATATGTACCGGGTTACAGTTAAACATTAGTACCAAAGTCCCGACTGTATGGCCTAGGATGCAGAGAACCATCACGATCCATATTATGAGACGGTAGGTTGGTTGTCCTTTGGAGAGAATGCGAAGATAAGAGAAGCAAAGTGAGACTTTGAAGCCTAAGATGCCCATCATGTAGAAGGGTCGCCCGGCATAATTAATCTGTTCCTTGATCAGTGGCTAATCTTTCGTGCATCAGTAGATTGTTACTGACTTTAGAATATGTGTTCAAGTTGACTATTGGTCGAAGAGCCAACGGCAGACCTAATCCCCATCTTGATTCTATTTCATCATTAGCTAGTACCAACTTTATCTGAGATGCTTCTTACGAGCAATAGTACAAGCGTTATAAATAATACTACATATCTACCCACGGAAAATCAGCATAAACTGCAGAGATGGACGAAGAAAGACCTACCGCAGCAATGAAGACGGCCCAGTCATCGGCACCAACACCTCGCACAGTACGAACTCTGACATACAATCTCGTGCCGACAGTGATGAGCATCAACACAAGCAATGGAAACGAAGCTCCTAAGATCGAAGGATAATTGGATTGAGCATTAACCTCTGGTGTCGAGTTGTAGACCCACAAAGTGGGCATGATGATACACTTTCTAGAAGATATTCCACAAAATCTCCAAATTTATCAACGATCGCATTGCATCTGAACACTGGATCTGAGATATGTATATACCTTGACCTCTTTGGATCGATCCTCAATCATTATGGACTTATCACTATTGCCAAGCTTCTGAAGAAACTCCTTGTTATGTCGTTTCGATTATCGGCCTGTTCGTGTTGGAGATTTTATTCCCCCCTTGTCGTCTACAGGGGCCGCGACAGGTACAGTGCCACGGTTGTTACCAGATAGATGCCTGCGATACAACATTAGCTGGGAGATTTATGCAATGTAACTTCGATCAAAGCAGCCACCAGTTTCGGCTCCTGTTATACTTTTCCCCTCAGCGACTAATTCTTATGGGGAAGGTGTCTCGGAGACACGGATGTTCAAGAAGATGGACTGTTAACGACCTGGTCTAGCCTTGTTCACATCCCGTCGCTAAGCAATTATGTCTGGTGAAATTTTGAGAATCCTCTTGGACCTTGGACCCCTGGAAACTCAAAATGATTACCCCAGTGTAAATAATCAATAGCAAATTACCAAGCGTTGCATATTTCACGCAGAAATATCTGAATTGGTGAAGGCTCCGTGTGTTTGCACCGGCATTCCCCCCCAACCCCCCGTCGAGAACAGGGTTTTGATCCAAAATCCCCACAATTCGGATCAGATTTTGAGTTCCCCCAGCCAAACATCAACGATTCAAGCTCAAGGCAAATGGTCCGAATTTCAACCCTGTTCAGAATCGGCGGGATACCTCGAGGATACCTGCCGAGGTGATATTCCTGATTATAGTTCCTTGTCGTGGTGACATTTCAAAGATTTTCCTAGGATTGTTATTCCTCTCTTACATTAAACCTCGAAATTTTCCGAAGGATGAACGAAGGAATCAATAACACTTTATTCAGGTACCGTTCGTTGAAGTTGTAATAAGAAATAATAAACGGGCGCGGAAGCCAACTCTTAGTTCACGGGATCGTTCCGGCCCCCTTCATAATTGACAACTAAAATGATTCGCTAGGGCTGACCCGCTTTTATCATGCACAAGCCGAACTACAGCCTGTCCATAAGGTTTGTCGTTAATTCGGCGACGTGATAAAATCTGATTGTACGGGCGTAATATTGGACGAGCTGACGAGTGCTAAATCAGTAAACAGTTGTCTGCGTAGGTAGACACACAAATTTGACTTCGTGGCTAATTCCTGCGCATTAGTTTCAGTAAACTCAATAAAAGACTGCTACTTTCGAGGGTAGTCCAAGTTCGTTTAAGTAATCTTTGTAGACTTAAATCCCATGAATATCAGAATGCAATTGTTTGTAATAGAACACTTTTACTTTCCCAAAGTCAGGTCCAGAGGTCCAAGATATTTTTTGAGGAGTCTAGACTCACGGATAATTTTGATATACCCGCTGAACGATTTTGTAATATTTTATAATCGTAGCAAACTACAAATGGACCATGCCTGAAGGACGAGAGCTATCTCCGAACGGGAAAATGTCTCATTGCCCTCGTTGCATAAACATATAGCTTGTCAATTAAGTATCTTGCTTGGCTCCAAACATGTACTCAGGAGCGGTCGAGTTTGAGGTTCCTGCAGAAATTCTTCCGTTCAACTGGATCTGTTTTGTAATTGCCCAATTTCGAAGATGAGTGAGAACTTCTCCAAGAAAATGATTATATTTGCTTTACCAAGAAATTACCTGATAGGAAAATGAAGATTTATGGTTTGCCACAAACGAGCAATATCTAGAAATGCTGATGATAAGAAAATTATCTCTCCACTCACATCACTGATTCAATTTGGAGTCAAATTGCCGTTAGATTTATATGCGAGCTTACCGAGTCGACCGCCTAATGCGTAGCTCCTGCTCCAGTATATAGGTGAGAATGGCGAGAGACCCACTCCCAGAAACGGCAAAATCGAATGATAAAATTCGATTCCACAAAATTCAAATGCAGAGTTTCATTAGTGCCATACATCCTGCATAGTAAGCTGCAGTCTAGGTTGTACTGAAATGAAATGACAGCGCATGGTTCATGGGCTCGCGCGGGGTATTTACCTGATATAGAAACAATAATTATCAACTGCCCCATGGGGCGCCATTGTGTCGGATTTCTTCAGCATCGTCCATTGGGCGAACAGAAGGTAAGAGACGGACCTTTTGCTATCCTGAGAACTATTGCGATTGTAAGACGTATCGCAGCAGTGGAGAAATGTTACAGACAATCTTATCTGGAATAGATATATGGTGTCTCGTTTTTTCTTTCTTCACATGTTTCTTCAGGTACCAGATCAATCATGTCTTCGACTTTAGCACTCTTGTCAAAGCATAGAGGCGCGGTTTCCGTTGCCGCAGTAGCTAATACAGCTTCTATGCTGTTTGGTTACGATACAGGAGTCGCTGGTTCTGTAGTCGCACTAAGAAGGTGACTATCAAACAGCCGCCACGCGAAGAAACGTCACTGACCTCTTGAACAGTTTTTCTGCAGAGTTCAAACTCTCGACAAGCCCTGCACATTCGGCATACATTTCCTCCAATATTGTAGCTCTTCTCAATGCCGGTGCATTCTTTGGGGCTATAGTTCCGGCCCTACTCACGAAATACATCGGTCGAAAACCAACCATGACTATTGCGGCCGCTTTTTTCATGCTCGGTGGAATTCTTCAAACTGCAGCTCAGCCACCTTCTCTGTCTATGATTTATGCTGGTCGTGTTATAGCAGGTTTTGGTGTCGGCATGGTTAGTAATCTTACTCCCGTTCTTGTTGCCGAGACTGCACCGAAAGAACTGAGAGGATTCCTTATGGGACTCTTCGAAATGTTCCTTGTGAGTGGTGGATTATTGGCTTATTGGACAACATATGGATGCTCGTTACATTTAGAGGCCACGAGCAAACAGTGGCGAATTCCATTGAGCATCCAGATTATCCTCGCTGCAATCATTATGATCGGATCATTCCTTATAATCGAATCGCCAAGATGGCTGGCCAAACAAAATCGATGGGATGAAGCCGAACACGCCTTGTGTTATCTCCGAGGCTCAACATCGGAGGACTTGGACATCAAGACTGAAATTGCAGAGATGCATGCGCAAATTGAAGAGGAAATTGCCGCAACTTCTGGTAGATCGATTACCGAACTGTTTCAATCCAGAAACCTTCTTCGTCTTGTTTGGGGATGTGGTGTCTCCTTCTTTAGCATCTGGTGTGGACATAACGGAATCCTGTACTACGGACCAACGGTATTCAAACAAATTGGGTTTACCGCTCAAAATGCTGCTCTCTTTGCCAGTGGAATCTTTACCTGTCTTAAAGTGGCTACTACTATTATTTTCTTGATCGCAGGAGTAAGTTTGATCATACCTTTGCTGTCTATTGTGTCTCAATTCATAAGTGGATCATCCTAACACTGATATCATTTAGATCCAACATTTCAAGAGGAAAAACCTATTGAGTATCGGTAGTGCTGGCATGGCAATCTGTATGTTTGCTCTTGGTGCAGTCCTAGCCACACATCCACCAACCGCTGGAAGTTTAACAAACGATACGCCAAGTGGAAAGGGAATGGTAAGTGTACTTCAATACCACAGGCTGAGCCCAATACTAACCTTTTCAGATGGCAATCATTTACCTTTTCGTCGTATTCTATTCAATGTCTTGGGGTCCTATCGCTTGGGTTTATATTGGAGAGTAAGTTGTCATAATACCACAATATTCTTCAACAGACTAACAATGTCAGGATTTATCCTACCCGAATCCGTGATTGGGGAATGGCTATTAGTGTTATGGTTGTGTGGCTTTTCAACTATGTCGTTTCCAGAGAAACTCCCATCGCAGTGTTGAACATTGGATGGAAAACATGGATGGTATGTTATTTCCATAGAACAATAAGAAAGCTTGAAAAAGTCGCGAAAAGCTAATGATTCTTGGTGGGAACAGATTTTCGGAACATTCAACTCGGTCGCATTCATCTTCACTTTGTTCCTTCCAGAGACCAAAGGCTTGAGTTTGGAGGAAATGGATGTGCTCTTCAAAGTTGTCAATGAAGATGTCAGAAGGAAGGACGTCGATGAGCATGTTGTTGTACCACCGGATGGTAGCGAGAAGAGTACAAATGCTGAAACGGTCAGGGAGATCTAAGATGTGTTATAGATGTGTATGATATTAACGATGCGGTGCACTGTGTAGATATCTCCAGTGAAAGTTCTCACTTGAACTCATGAAAAAATGTTGTGAGACGACACTTGTTGTGTGCGTACTTCTCTTCTACCACTGTATATTGTTACAACGCGTCTTGGCCTGTCGTGAAATGATTAGTACTGTAGACTGTCTTCACTCTGTACATGATACCATTACCATGATGAAGTCCATCCCAGGGCTCCAAGACACTGAGTTACAGGCACTAGACCCTATAGTAGACATGCAACAAAAGATTTAGCTAGATTGATTGTTGAGAAATGATTGGCTTGAGACCTCGTACATATGATGTGTATGTCAGAAGTGAGTTTGGATGGAAGAATTCATTATTCGCAAGACACGATAATGAGGTAAAGTCAGGGGCTTTGAGGAAATGAACATCAAGGCTCGGCGTGCTGCATTCCCTCATATTATCAACTTGTTCCAGAATCCACAGGAGTAAGAGTACACAAGCAGATAATTGAATGTCTCGGTTTGATTGATCATTGCCGCCGCGTTGTAATGTATATGTACAAACGTTTCATCAAACGGAAAAGAACTTAACATTCGCGTGAGCACGTGGAAAGATGATTGACGTGCCGGCAGCCATTCTTTAATTGGTTTAGCAATGGTTAGGTAATCACGACTCAACTACCAGCGATTCTTCACACTTCACTTATCAAAACTTTTGAACCTTCACCTTCACCTTCACCATCATCATGTAAATTGGTTATTCTATCGTAGCAAAGAGTTGAGGAAATTATCCCATTGTCTCATCACGTGTTTATCATTCATATCTCTCCATTCCAATTCTACTAACTTACCATGGTTCACAATTGATTCTTTCTTGCCCACGTATTGTGTCATTATTATCTCATCTCCCAATATAAATCTTGTCTACCATTATTATGGATTCACTCATCCACCATCACAAACAAGATGATAACGCCTTCCCACGCAAATGTTGCTTGCGTGCCATTGATTCCTATTATTGTGGGTGGTTCGCAATTCCCCATCTTTCAATTGTTGGTAATGAAATGACGACACATATATCCCCTGTTACATATTACATCATAAGCACACGAGAGGATGAAAGAACCATCTCACAATCTTCCTGCAACCGGCATCAGCGCATATATTGGTAAATCCTTTTGCATCATCTCCGTCTCTTATTGCTCCATTTTAATATCAAATGGCCATTCGATTTTTTTAATTGGTGGATGCGTCAATATATCTTGGATAGATTTCCTTGAAATCAAATCTCGATGTCTTCTCACATGGGATTTTCAATTTGCCCATTAGCGAGAAGGGGGTGGGACGAGCCAGTGGGAATCATTACCCCCCGCCATACATACTGGGTACATAACATGATACACAACTTATGAGAGGCTTTTTGATCCCGAACAAATGGATCAAATGGATCGATTGGAAAAATAGCCACATTTATGATCATGCGACCGTGTGGCGTTGCCCTGTGGATATATGACGTTCCTTATTGCATAATGTTTTGTTAGATGTTACTGCCCAATAATGATTTACTTGTCTTGGTGTGGCAGGTCTAGGTATTAGGCAGAAGGTACCTACAAACAAGCAAAAAGCAAGCAGGATCGGAAGGAGCAGGCGCTAGGTAGGTAGGTATTATTCACTAGCCACTAGCCACTTGGCTCATCCCTCCTTCTCAAACCTGCTTTAATTTGGATTGAAAGAAGCATGCGTGCGTACCTGCCTCGTTTGAACCATGGCTAGTGTCATATTTTCTCCCTCATCCTAAGTATAAGAAGGACACTTCTGCCACTCAATTTCCATTCCTCATTCACATCAACAAAATCTCAACAAACTCACATCACACCTACAACCACAAACTTCAAACAACTTTTTCAACCTTTCACCTCAAAACAAAACTCCATCAATATGTCTGACAGTCTCCGCAAAGGTGTTGGCGAGCAAGTCTCCGAGAAGGTCACTCCCGACTCCCAAAAATCCACCACCACCAAGATCGGAGAGAACATCTCTGGAGGTGCCGACAAGGCTGCTAGTGCCGTTCAACCATGTATGTAATCTTCTTCAATTCTTCCCCTCTAATTTTCCTCTCGCACAAGATACTAACAATCCATCCTCACAGCCGACTCCAAGTCCACCACCCAAGAGCTCTCCGACAAGACCCGCTCTGGAACAGACGATGCCCAAAGCCAAGGAAAGGGTATCCTTGGTTCCGTCACAGACACTGCCGGCGATGCTGCAAACACTGTTTCTGACACCCTCTCCAACACTGGTACATTAATATTCCACTACATCCCTCAAAAATAAACAAGAACTAACCTCTTTAATAGCCTCCTCCCTTACCGGCAACAAATAAATTCGTCTCTTTCGAATAATTCACATTGTTGCGAAGGAAGGAAGGACGATGAATGAATCGAAGCATTGATATTTCTTTTAGCGTTGGGATTGAATGGGCTTTACTTTTGCTTGCTACACATGATAGCTTGCTTTTATGAATGTATGATATCCGGAAGGAAGGAAGGAATGGATGGATGACTGGCAATAGTCTTTAGTGTTGGTGAATAGAAATACCTTCACACATATACACCTTTTTGTCTTTTGTTTTTTGTGAACGTGGTGTGAATATAGATATGCATGTCAATGTGAATTTATTTGTGTAATAGGATCCCTTCTCCATCGCTCTCTCTACCAACCAACAAATCTCCATCTGAGTCTCAAATTCCCTTCCTTCCGTGAAGACTCCGAGTATTAGACTGTATACTATGCATCACCGCCACCATCAACATCACAATCACAATCAATAACCCAGAACTCAGTTTCTTTCGCATAACCCAAGTATGCAATATGCAACACGTAAAAAGCGTGCTTCATCTTATTCAATTATCAACCAAGACACCAAGAAAGTACCCATGTGAAATATTCATTTTTCAACATCATATCATACACCCATTACTTCCTCGCTCTCATCTCATTGTGCTCCCATTCCCATTACCGTCCATGAAATTTCCTCACTCTACTTTCTCCACGACCAGCTTCAATATTTCCTCGATACCCTTCCCCGCATTCTTCGGATCCTTCGCTACCGCCTGCCAATACTCGCCGTGGCGAGGTTCGCTGAGTATACATTTCTGTATCACGTCTGCTCGTTTTTCCTATTTGAACATATTAGTATTGATCTACATCTCAAACTCAACCACGCCACCTAGCCGCCTATTCTCATTTTCACGTCTAGAACTAGGGAGGTTGAGACTTACTTCAGTACCATGCTGCAGTAAAAACTTGTAATACCAAGCCCACGTATCACCCAAATCACTATCTAGTAAAATAGCCTTCTCGAACCAATTCTGCGCTTTTTCCAATCTTCTCTCGCCCCAGAAAATACGGGCAATAGTGACGAAAAGGATTGGATCGTTGTCGACTTTCTTGATAGCTTCCAATGCCCTTGGTTTCCTTTGTGTACGTGCTTCAAGATTCCAAATTGATTCTGTGTATAATAACCCGCTGTTGGGTACCTCTTGGAGAGCTTTTGCCATCATGATTTTAGCCTGCGCAGTGTTGTTTGCGCGTCGTTCAACCCTCACGGATTCAGTCCACAATTCTGGTGATTTGGGGACTGCCAACCGGGCTCTGTCGAGAACACTGCGTGCTTTGACAACCATACCGGCTCGCTCTTCGAGTCGTGAATATAGTAGCCAGAGCGGAACAGATTTTGGACATGCTTTTGTACCTGTACTGTAAGCTTCACGAGCTTGTGGCATTTTACCTTCGCCTTCGTAGATTTGACCTTTCATCATCCATAATTTGGCTGCACCGGGGAAGATATTTAATCCTTGATTCGCGAGATCCAGAGCTGCGTCAATATTACCTAACTGTCTTTCGTATGCAACACTCTTTGTCCATACACGATCAGTTGGGGATTCTTGTCGTGCCGTTTTGAGAAGTTCTCGTGCTTGTTCTGGTTGGTTGTTTTCTGCCTCTAGTTTCACAGCCGCCAGCCAAATCTCCTCGTTGTTTGGATTTTGGTTGAATGCTTTACCGAGGACTCTTCGTGCGTTATCGACTTCACCGGCTAACCACTTCTCCTTTGCCAACATCATCCACAACACTTCACTGGTAGGGCGTGCTTCGACAGCCTTCTCGAGTAATTGCCACAAAGCTTCCTTGGTACCATGGTTCTTTTCTAGGTCTGCAGCTGCAAGCCAAAGCTTTGTGCTAGTAACAAATACTCGAAGTGCATAAGCATAAATAGCACGAGCAGTTTCATACTTTCCACGGTTGATGCTAGCTTTTGCATCCTCCATCCAAATGTCTTTCCGATCATCATCTTCGTCCAGTCCCCATCCAAGAGTTTCACGAATGATGTTACCAGAAGTCAGAACTGCTCCCTCTTCCTCACACTTTTCTGCTTCAGTGATCCAGTCTTCTCTTTTTAACATGGCGGACTCCTTTGCTAGAGCTTTAACAGCACGGTTCATGACATTTATTTTAGAAGCTGTGCCCATTTGCTCACCAAGACGGGCAGCAGCTATCCATATTTCATGAGAAGTAGGTATAGCTTTGCGAGCCTTATTAAGGACCTTTTGAGCATTTTCGGATGTTTCTAACCTTGCAAGCGCTAGCCACAATTCGACTGAAAGAGGAATAATTTCGGTGGCTTTTGCGAGAAGTAGACGTGCATCACTGGGATCCTCCTCGAGATTGACAGCTTCTTTCCAGAGATTTACAGATTGAGGAATGTGATCTAACGCGTGCCTAATGACTCGTTTCTTGGCCCTGGGTTCTGACTCCAATTTCATCGATTCAACCCATAAACGCACTGAACGATCGTTGTTTTTGATGGCATTTGCTGCAATAATCTTTGCGTTGTGGTTGTCATTCAATCGAATGTTCTCCAGCCAGATATCCTCGCTCTTAGGACAATACTCACAACCACGTGCGATAATATTACGTGCCGCTACAGTTTTTCCTGCAAGCTCTTCGACACGAGCAGCTGCAATCCATCCTGGAGCATGCTTTGGATTTGTTTTGATAACAGACTCCAGCAGAGTTCGTACACGGACGATATCACCAACTTGGGTTTCTCCCTCATTAATTTGGGATTTGGCTAAACTTGTAAGATATCCTTTCGGGTCAATATTGGTCGCACTTCCAGACATTGAGTCGGTGCCTTGAGATGCTTGATCGAGTTTTACTTTGAGTACTTTATCTCTCGCCGCTCCAATATCCGCAAAATTGGTCATAGTTCCATCAGGTCCATCTCCTCCTGCACTTTCTCCGCCATCATCCATTACAGTAGTTCCCAGCTCAGTTGTGTCCCGAGCTCCAGCAATAACACTATCAGGGACTGCATAAAACCTCTTTCTCAATTCTTGCTTGCTTCGTCGATTTTTGCCAGTCAAATCACCCACTTCCGGTAAGTTTGCCCAATCTTCATCACTGACTGTTCCTAATGCTCGTTTCAAGTCCGCGAATTGTTGTTGAATTTTGGGATTATTGCGTTCGTATTCTTCCCTTTCTGCTTTTTCTCGTGCTTCCCTGTAGGTAAACTCGTCGGTAATCTGCTCATCTATTTTCATATGATAAACCAAATGCATTGGAGGATGGGGACTTGTAACAAATGGGGAGACAAACCTTCTTATTTTCCGCCTTCTATCCATCTTCTCATCTACTTCCTGGTAGATTCTATCTGCTTCATCATCGTCCTTGTCATAAACGCCACCTGAAAATAACCCAACTTCATTGTCCGGATCCTGGAAGCGCTCATCGTCCTCCTCATCATCTTTTTTTTCTGTAGCTCCGTATGCTGTGGGAGCTGCTTGACCGAGTTGAGCAGCGCGCTTTGCAAGAGCCTCTTTGATTTGATCTTCACTTGGTCCCTCTCGCGCAGGACCTAAATCAGATCGTGTTGTAAATCCTGTCGCTCCTCGACCTAAACCAGCAACATAATTTTCTGGCGCCTTTTGACTGAGGAAATCGCGTCGACCAGACATAATTGCGAACGTTATTGTATTTAAAATTCAAGGTTCAAAGCATTGAAATAATGAAACCTTGAGAAAAGATGCAAGGCTGAGAGTAAATAAATATATCAATCCCCGACAGCCTAGCGATTGAGCAGCCGTTTTGAAGTATTTATGTAATCATTGTGGATCCACTTGCGCACGGTCTATATGGCTCATAACTTCAGTAGATTCAGACCTCGCTTGGTACTTTCTTTGCCTCTTCCTTCTGTTCGAAAAGCAACCGTAGCAACCCTTTCTTGGTTCTTTTTGAGTAAGACATAGTATCGACTCTCTTCTCCTTCGGGAATATTCTCAAAGCTTGGAGATCTACGCAGTCTAATATCTTGGCCTTGGGGAATTTCCTTGAATCATTGGGAACCGCAGTTAAAGACATTGTCACATATAGTTATCTCAAAGTCATACTCATGGCTTCAAAGCACAGAAGACTGACGCCTGGTACTTCATAGTTGGTATCCTAGGTTTTCGTTTCTGTGTAAAGGTTTGGTTCATGTAAGCTAGTTCTATCCCACTAGACCCCCCTGACTTCTTGCAAATTTAAATGAGCAACATAAGGTAGGACACTAACGCAGGCTCCTGTTTAATAAAATAATAAAATCAGCCTATTTAGTATATCATCTCTAATTCTATTTTCTATAAGTGTAGAAAGGTTTTCAGTGGAACTATTACGCTTCACGTTCTAGATCCCGCAACCCAAAGACAAACACTACCTCGATGCACATGTTACTATGTGTATTATGCATACCGTTTTCATAAAGCTTGAGTAAGACCCTTGAACAGACAAACCTTTAGATTGGGACTTTGGTTGAGGATTGGCAAAGGCATCGAAAGTAGCGATTATCTTTGCCCATCTAAACCCCTCCATTTGTATGTTACGGGATTCTAGAATTGCTGTCCCGAATATGACACTTCTTTGGACATACAATACAACTCGTTACCTCAACAGTATGAAACATCATGTTGTTACGTGGTTTCCTACTCCTTTAAACCTCTAATCGTTGAACTTGATTTGATCGTCTGTTCTACTTGTGAACCATATCACCAATCTGAGCCTAGTAGTAGTAATAATCACTTACAATGCGCTTCACTGCCGCTAGTTTATATTTCCATAGATCGAAATTATCAAAACAAACACATCTTGTGGTCTAGCTGTCTAATTCACCGTTTTAGTCAAACCAATACTCAAAATCTAAGCTAACATTCCTACAGAACGCAGACATTCATCCGCAACAGATATAATTATGAAACATCCATCATGATTCCGGGGTCACATGGCCACCAGCATCATTTGGTTACAGCAACCAACGCAAATGAGAGGCTACATTAGCCACGGCAACACCAGAGGTCATTTGACCACAGCAAAGTCAATATTCACAACACCACAGCAAATTCAATGTTCACAAAACCTCAGCAAATTCAATGGTCACAATGACCACGGCAAAATTCGCGTTTGAAAACAGTTGTTCAAAAGCCGAGTGTAAGTACATCTCCCTCCTCCTGAATATGACAGCTTGACCACCACATTTTTCTGCGCCCTTCTATTACCAATATCACTTATTATATTTTGACGATTCATACCAAAAAAATTCTCAGTTTTTGACTACCATTGAAGTGTGGTAGTATGAGTGTCATGTTCTGGAAAGAAATGGGTTTGAGACTTTTATTTTGGGCTTACAAAGAGATGGGATAGATAGTATTATTAGAGTCGAATGAAATATTACTGGTGACCGAACTTGAACCTGCGGAGTCCGTCTGTCATCCAGTGATATTCCCTCTTTCCAAAGGTGAACCTTGATTGATCGTTGTAATCATAAATTGATATTGAGAGGGTTGAGACTTCGAATATCCCCCTCATTCAAACTCACATTATCTGTGCACTGTATCCACTGCACCAGCGCCCCCTCCTTCCCTGCCCTTTAGTTTAAGTGTGAATATTCTGCCCCGAATTACTCAATCAGAAGCATAGGATCTTCATGATCGAGAAATTGTTTCATCTTATCCTCTTGTTGAATTACCTGGGCAACACAGGCTAATTATAACCACATGTATCTTTTCCGGCGCCCCCAAAAATTATTTGAGACACATCAATGAGAGTCTCAATTTCTTAGGTAAGGTTTTGTTGTATATACATCACATTGTTTCATAATTGTCAAGGAAAGCCTCTCAGGAATTAAATTTCATCGCAGTCGTCACTTCTGTCCTAGCTTATTTAGATGTCGACGTATCCCATATTCAATGACACTACCATTGAAAATTACGGGACTTGCTACAGAAAAGGCTCATTTCCATTTCTCTGTGAGACTGCAAAGAAAGTCCTTGTAAATCTGGCTTCAATGCCGGATTTTCTTTACACAAGTTTCTCTCGTTATTGAGATGTTATGAAATTTGTAAGGATCTTCGATTGTTCGTTAGGGGATTGATCAACTTCTTTCTCGGCTATCGATTTCAAGGGACAACCTCACATTTTGCAACATTCCAAACCATAAGTCTGTGTGATAAATATGTGTAGGGTCCCTAAGTATTACCATTGATCTTTGTATTCTAGAGCGGCGAATTTTGCTATTCAAAAAGGGGGATTATGTTGTCGTGATAAAACAGTTTTGCAGAGCAAGGTCCCACCTTCTTCCCCACTTCCCCAAAATTTCTACACCATCGACTGCAGCTGGAAACCTCATAGATACCTCCAGTAGATCTTGCTATTGGCCTCGGCAGCCGCCATCAACTCTGGCATCAATTTTCTTTCTTCCCATTCTGCGATCATCCTATCCTTGTATTCCCAAAGCGGATAAGTAGATTTCCCAAAAGTCTTAAAATCATCAAAGTAAGCAAGGTCACAAGCCTCAGCTAACTCCTTGGCTTTCTCAGACAATTTGACATCAACTCTGGATATTAAATCTGGTGCTATTAATGCATCGCCCTCCTCAACGGCGGCGCTTCCTCGATATGCTGCCTCTGCATTGTCGATTTGGCCTTTGACCTCTCGAATCGTCTCCAGCCATTCTTTGAATAATGGTGGAAATGTGTCCGGCATGAGACGACTGAAAATCATTCCATGGCCTTCCAAAGTATACTGCACTTTGAATTCTTCATCACAACGTTCGTCCATTACCAACAAAGGTTTGGCGTCGTCCTTAGAGATTCCAAACGTAGCGTTGAAGATAATTTCCAATTGCGGAAATTTACCGGCTTGGCGGATTGAGTTTGGTAAGAAAACTTTGAAGGACTGTCTGCGTTCCATCTCCATGGTATCCAGTTGCGACTGTTTTTTCCTAAGCGCAGTTCCCTTCTCCTTCACCATTCTGAAATACATTGATCTCAACCTAATCAACTCTAGCATATTTACTTGTTCCGTTAAAAGACGTTTTTCGTCGAGCTCCTTCTGGATTTTACCAATCATCTTCATTGACTCTTCATAATAGATGCTGTGTTTGGGAATTAGATCATTGGCGAAGTCAGAATTTGATACATTGGAGTCGTTGGCAGTAGAATAAGTCCGATGATTATGGGGAGCTTTCGTAGTAGGAGCCATGAAGGGTCTTTGGAAAGGTTGTCGGCCCCATTTTAGTAAAAAGGAAGGACGCGAGAGACGCATTTTGGATTAGGCTGATTGAAGGTAAGGTGGATGGATGAATTTGTTTAGAATGAAATTCAAAGCTTTTGAATAAATTGTAAGAAACTTGAAACTTATTTGTAGTGGAAGAGTTGATTTAGAGACCGTAGTATCGATAACTAGTGTGTTGGAATAATGGTGATGTGTTTGTACGGCTTCCGACTTCAAGGATACCTACCTGGGTACCTATTCAGGCCTATGGCCTAATCATTAAGGCATAAATATGGTCTGTCACGTTTGAATTCATAAACTTGCAGAGCCGAATATTGATAAATTTTTGTTAAATCGTTATTGAATTTGTATGTATATCCATCAAAACACATCCCCACAGCGCTCATATAGTATGAAGGAATCAGCCCCCTCGCCAACGCATACTCTTCGACTTGAGGAATTCAGCGTGACAGGGGCAACTTCGCCAGTGGTAACGTCAAACAGCTGATGGCATGATAGTAACTTCACGGAAGTGGGCCTCCTCACTCGGTTGATGCGGCGTGTTCCGTGACCACAATTGATGTATACTTGAATTCGATATCATTGCGGCCAACTCCAATCCACCGGGCGCATGTTTGCGACCAAGTCGACATATATCATACATTCCTTCATTTCTGCCACCCTGCAAATACCCTACACCAATGTACCTCGTTTGTAATTATCGTTCATCTCATCCTTCTCCCTCGCTTTGTAAAGGACCTCTGGATGTCTATGCACACTCGGCATCATACCCAAACCAATAGACCTCCTAATTGCCTTTGCAATCTTTCTCTGATTAACCGGTCTTAAGCCCGTTTCCTTACTTCCTCTAATCCTTCCCATCGGCGTTACATATTCTGACATGATTGAGAAATTCTGGAACATCCATTAGTCCTGCTCAAGTTTCTCTCAAAATCGCCCGATCATTCTACTCTCTCAATCCACGAAAGAAAAACTAACCTTGTAACTCCCCGTAGCTATAGGATCAAAAGCAACCACATCAAAAACATCCCTCGTAACCTTTCCCCTCTTCTTCCATTTAGCCATTTCTATTCCGCTCAAATCATGTGGCGCGTAAACATCTCCAGCTCTCCAACTTCTATGTATTTGTTTTGTCAGAGCTGATCTCGAAACATTGTCTTCGTATTCCTGGGCCGCAGTTTGCTGCACCCTAGAATTGGCTAATAATGCCTTGCGTCGCTCGTTGCCTTTTTCTTGAGCTTTGTTCACAAGAGACATCAGACTATCATAACCTCTCATTTCTGAGGATGATGTGTCGGATCTTGGAGGAAGTTCTGCGAGGAGCATTAGCAGTGGGCTTCATGGTGGAAAGATTGTTGAATTATAGCTGACATACCAGCGGCCATAATTCTACTGGTTGAAAATCTCATTCCGAGAAACGGCGGTGATACCGCATTGCGCGCGGCGTTTAAACATTGTAGTCGAGGAGGCATGATTGTTATACTTGAACGATTCAATATCCAAACTACTTGGTGTTGCTCAATACCAAAATCTTGAAGTCCAAAGCGGGCCGAAACCCCGCGTCGGAGCTGGTTATTCCGGTGACCCGCAAAAATTTATTTTGATATCTACGATGGAATAATGATAGCCATCAAACATTTGCGCCAGACACAACATCTTTCAAATCTCTCAATTGAACTCAACTTCACAGAATGGTTCGTAAACTAAAGCATCATGAGCAGAAGCTCCTTCGAAAAGTCGACTTCACAACCTACGCATCAGATAACAATCATCGAGATGCGGCTGTTATACGAAGATATGCGATTCAGAAACCCGGGGATTACCAAAAATACAATAGACTTTGCGGTGTAAGTTTCTAGTTCTCATGACAGGAACCATCAAGTACTAATATATATACATATGAATAGTCTCTCCGTCAACTCGCCCACAAACTCACACTCTTACCTCCCGATTCCCAAGTCCGTCTAAAGCATGAACAGCTCCTCCTCTCTAAACTTCACGATATGGGAATTCTTCCCTCCACCGCTTCTACTTCCAAACTTTCCTCCGTTGAATCGCACGTTACTGTTTCCGCATTCTGTCGAAGACGCTTACCAGTTGTAATGACGAGATTAAGAATGGCAGAGACAGTACAGGCTGCGAATAAGATTATTGAGCAAGGACATGTCAGAGTGGGTACGGAAACTATCACAGACACGGCATTTTTAGTTACGAGAAGCATGGAAGATTTCGTTACTTGGGTGGATGGTTCGAAGATTAAGAGGAATATCTTGAAATACAGAGAGAAATTGGATGATTTTGATTTGTTGTAGAGGATCGGAGACGAGGTTATGCATGGTTGGAGTCTTGGACGTAGGAAATATTGCTTTGCTTGGAGTTTGGGGGTTGATGAAATTGTTTGAGATGGATACCTTGAACCAATTCATGGATAAAATAAGTTGTCAAGTATGATAAGAAACTAATGATTTCGATGGTCCCAGATTCCTGGAAATGGAGTGCGAATCAGCTTGATTATTAGAATCATGCAAAGAGGGATGAAAGTAGGATGACAACGGAAAGTCTTGAAATTAGAGGATATGGAGGATGGGTGGTCTCATGATTGGTTTTTAACTTGAACAGCGATATAGCAAAGGCTATGAAAGAGCATCCTTCATGGAAATCTCAAGCTTAACTGTCTTTCGGCGGGCGATAACCGATTTACCACAACCATGATCAATACTATTATGATTTCTGCAGACAGTCACGCTCATTCCTCACAGTTATACACAATAGTCAACTTATTAGATTCTCTGGTCAAGGTTCACCAAAAATCAGCCTTCTGCTATCATATACAGTTGCAGAAACCTAGGTAGCTCCATCATCTGATATCATTTCACATTTTTTATCAATCCCTTTTACTTGCATGTGTGAGGACACTCTTCTATTTACATTCTAACGCCATAATGGCAAGTGTCATCTATACTATCATTACATTCAAAGCTTTTAGCTTTTCTAGCAAATCGCTCAAACAACAGCAATTTTTGAAAAACACATCATTTCCCCATAACAAAGTCATGAATATTTGAAATTCTTGCGCTTGTTTGCCTTCATTACACTAAAGCTTGCCACGGTCCATATGAAACGATATCTCAAATACACACGCACTGCGAATCTCCCATGTTCATTTTGATACAAATTTTCTACTCAAAAGCCCCAGCACCACCACTTGCAACACTCTGAATCCGATTCGCATTCACATGACGCAGAGAAGTCGGCATGTTGTCCGCAAAAAACGGTACGCTATCTCCGGCGCGGGCATTCAGTACCTGCGATCCAACATCCATAGTTGTGCTTGATGAAGATGCACTCATTGCAGAAGTTGTAGTCATACTCGCCGAAGCAGCATCGGAAACACCATAATACGTCTTGGTGGGATAAAAATTAGGTTCTTGAATATAAATCGTCTCGCCACAGAGAGTTTCCACAGCGACGAATTCTCTGGTCGTGAGGGCACTGACGGGGACCGTAACACCTGCAACTGTGGTATCGCACATCGTGGATGTAGATGTGGATGTGGTGACCGTGGCATTTAGTGTCCAGGAGGCGGGAATACCATACCAGGTCTTTGTGGGGTAGAAATTGGGCTCTTGGATGTATATTGTTTCCTCGCAAAGAACTTCGACCGCGACGTATTCGCCGGTTGTGAGAGCGCTAGCGGGAATTGTTACGTCTGCGACAGCGGATTTGCATGATGTTGTTGTTGTGGCTGCGACTTGCTGTTTGTCTTCGATGATGGGTATTAGTGTTAGTATTGGTGTTGAATCTGTTGATGCAGATGCAGAAGCAGGAGTATCGGTAGAAGAATCTTCGGATGAAGAAGCATCAACCTGTGTGTTTGCAGCAGGGAAACCAGAGGTAGGAAAACTATATGGTGTATTTCCAAATGTACTTGTCATAGCTGCGGCTCCAGCTGCGTAGGTGCTGGAGCTGCGTAGGTGCTGGAGCTGCGTAGGTGCTGGAGCTGGAGCGTGTGGGTTCTGGCACGCCCCATTCTGTGGCGGGGAAAAAGTTGGGTTCTTGGATGTAGATGGTTTGGCTGGAGAGGATGACAATGCCGACCTGTTGGGTTGGGGTTAGTGGATGTGTTCTTCTGGAAAGGCTGATCAGGTGGTTGTTTTGAGTTATTTTGGGGTTGAGGAAATTGGTGATAGGGTGATGTGAAAAGAGAAAGGGTAAAGATCAAATGTGGTAGGAAGGAAGTCTAGAACTTACTTGTTCACCCGTCGTCAAAGCAGAAGTAGCAAGTGTAGTAAAGAGACCAAAAAGACCTGAAATTCGCACTCCTATAGCTTCATCCTCGCTGCGCTTGATAGGGTTTCCAGAAACAATGACAAAGAGAAAGGACAGGATTGCTATAAATTTGATTGTAAAGACGGGAACAAACATTCTGAAAGAGTGACGGGTGGTTATGTGTTTTTGTGTTGTTTTGTTTTGTCTGTATGGTGTTGTGTGTGAGGGGGGAGTTGGAGTGTGAGAAGACGGATGAGGGCAGAGAAAGAGAAAAACATGAAATGATATGTCTACCAGGAAACATTAAAGAGAGATACTGAATATTCATTGGCTCCGCCACTTTCTTCCAAATGACTTTCCAATTTCATTTTTTGCGTCTATTTTTCCATAGTGAATGTTATGGATGGAAAATGAGAAATTAGATATCAGATCATGATATCTTCAAGAGGGGAATAATCACTCCGAAGACCGAGAAGTGAATAGATAGATAGGAAGTTTGTGATGAATGTGTGGAGTTGTTTGTTTTGCTGGGTAAGGTGATGAGTGTATTGATGATGGTTTCTGGATGGAGAGTAAGTAGCAAATAGTAAATGTTTTATAGTAAATGGAATCAGATAGTAGACAATCTTTGTTAATATTGCCTTCCTGCTTAACTCAATTTGACTCATCGACAAATGCAAAGAAACACTATTTAATTCACACAAATACCCTTCCAAGTGAAAAATTCATCATCAATATATACTACTCATTCATTCATCTCATCAGCATCCTCACTAGGTATTTACCATATAGTAAATATCTAGCTCCGCTGCATCCAATACCTCACTCTACCTCACCATTCCACCCCCTCTAAACTTCGCCTTGACATATTCAAGATACCCCGACCCGACCATCAGGTCAATCAAATACAAACCAAAACAAGGCTAATCTCGGATTCGGTTCGGGTTATCATGTCATGTAATCAAACCCCTCAAAGTACCAATCTTAGCTACTGTAGAATTGTAATGAGAAGCGGGGAAGTTTGTTCAGGAGTGTTTATATATACCTCTCCAATACCTATGATGTCCCCTCTTAGAAAAGTATTCTTCTTTCTCCAGATACATTCTTTCTAGTATCGATTTCGAAAAGCTCATTTCATTGTAAGATACTTTTGAGCTCTCTGTATCATAACTATACATACATTTTGTTTGTACTTTCAAGTTTGATAAGTTCATTGTACTTCCAGCTTTCAATATCTTTGTATTATTGTATCTATCCTACTACAAATCAAAGGATCAGCTACATACATACCGGGAAAAATGGATCGTCAAAGAGATGATTCGGCGGAGCGCAGTCGCAGTATGTATATCTCCTATTGCCCCTGTGAAACTTATCTGCTGTAGCAAAGTCTTCGCTCGACTGACACATTCCATAGGCAAGGATTCAAGAGAATCTCAGCGAGAGGGCACTGGGTATGTTGACTCTCTCTCCCTCTCTCCCTCTCTCCCTCTCTTCCCTCCCCCTGCATCCAATCTAACAATCCCCCAGGGCATCCCCGAATCCAACCCACCAAAATCCCCCAACCACAGCCACAACCACAATAACCACAACCGCCCCACCCAATTCCACCCCAGCTCCTCCACAACCCCGGAACTCTCACTTTAACCCTCACCCCCACCCCATCCCCCC
>PQXN01000286.1:0-47119 GCA_004786275.1 Botryotinia convoluta
GTGGGTGGGTTTGGGTATATATATGAATTGTATATATAGATATATGTACTCTATAAATATACTTCTGCAAATACCATATACATATAATACTATACAATACAACACAATACAACACAATACAATCCACTCTTCTATATTCTATATAAACTTTCCATACTAGATAGATATCCAATATTCATTACCAATGCGCACATGTCAAAAACATCCAATATAAGGTTATACTTTTCTCGACTACGTACTCGCCGGATTCTTCGCTGAAAAGGAAATCCTCGGATTCTTCGGGATGAATGGTGATGCGCTCTTCTTAACTAGGTACGGTTTAACTTTTTCTTGATCGTGGAGTTTCGCTCGCGTTCCTGGGGGTTCCTGACTAGTTGTATGGTGATTAGGTAGGTGACTAATGTCATGTCATGTATAGTGAGATGTAGTGTAGTGTAGTGTAGGTAGGTAGGTAGGTAGGTAGGTAGGATAGCTATGTGATGGGGACTGGTGTATGAACTATTTCTCGTGCTGTCATTACATCCATTAAGGGAGGGAGTGAGGGAGGAGGTATCCAAGCTATCAAGTACGTATAACTAAGCTGAGCTGAGATGTGTAAACTTCAAGCTATCTATTTACCTAGAGTAAATAAGAATGTAAGTATGTATACCTAAGCTATGGAATCAAAGCGTATATAAATCCAAAAAGTATATATAACATATGAATCAATCAAGTAAAGGAAAGTAAAGTAAATATCCAAACCTTTTTCAAATATGAAGAAAAATCATGTATTCTAGATATATAAATATCTAGTATGTAGATAATAGGAAATAGTGATATATCGAGACTTAACGGGAAGAAGGAGAAACGAGAAGTTAAGAAAAAGGTCTGGAATTTCTAGATTTATTATTGTATACATACATACCTACAAACAGCAAAGCACCAGCCAGACTCGAAGGTACCCAGGAGAGGAGCCAGGTAATAAACATAACCATTCATCGAAAGACTCTCCAACATCAACATATATATCCAAGACGGGAATACCTAGATCTTATTTCTTCCAAAAACAGATTGAGTGATTCGTATCTGAATATAGAGTACGGTACCTACGGAATACTCATGAATACTTTAGTGATGGTGACAGGGTAGGCAGCGATCATTTCTAAAGATAAATCGTTTGGGTGTTAGCTAATGGAGTGAAGAGTGAGTTGAAGAAATATCAATTTTATACATCGACATATGTATCATGTGAGCAAGCACAAGGTTTTTATGAAAAATCCAAAAATGATTGTCTGACAATACGGAGAATCCCAGTTCATGGTAATTTCCCATATGCAAACCAAGCCACGATGTCTTTGGAAGCTAGGTAGATATAATTGTCCACATCTCTGCCTTAAATGACATTTTTCACTCCACTCGAGTAGATAGATCCATTTATCGTACCGTATGTATGTACCCTTGAGGAAATGAAAAATGAGGGACGGTTCATGGAGGGTAATTATATCATGAAGTGATTTGGACAATACATCGTTTTATTCCTACGAAGTATAGCAATGTTGATGAAGAAATGGGAGTGAGTGAGCGAGAAAGAAGTAAAGCAAAACAAGGTTCAAACGCGTCTTACATGTATTACTTCCACTAAAGTGCTAAAATGGCATTGATAAGTAAAAGGAGGAAAAGATTAACCAGAAGGAATCCAAGCAAGGGACAATGGATTAATAAGTGTAATGTACTCTGATCTGTACTGAATCGAATTGAATGAATGTAAAGGTTAAAAGTCAAATCAAGGTTTACTCCATATTGGTAGAAGTCTTTTGACAGTACATACGATGATATGATAGATGGATATTAGACCAATGAATGAAGTGAAATTGACTGACTAATCATTCCTTGTGTGTCTACCTGTCTACTCCATACCAACAAGCCATTCACCAACCAAAAAAGACCAAGAGAAGTGTAATGTAAAATTAATTGATTATGATTAAACCAATCCAATTCTGAGCACCTCAACTTAAATAATCCTAAGCATACTAAAAATGTATTCTCCACTTATATGTACACACGTAGCCACTTTGAAGCATATCAACGACTTATATCCATTCATTTCATCGACTAAAGAAGAGATACTCAGGTACATTCAGGTACCTCAGATACTAGCCTGTTATTCCGTACATCGTGGTAAGTAGTACAGTACAATGTAGTATGCTACTTCACCATTTCCAACCCTCATCCTCATCTTCACCCCTCAAAATACCCAGTTCCACTTTTCTTTTCTTTACCTCACCTCACCAGACTCACCTACACACACATACCAAAACTCCCTTTTCCACGCACGCACAATTAAAGGTAATTTCGTCTTCGTAATAAATCCAATTGTTCAAGGAGAAGAGAGAGAGAGAAATCTAAAACCCTTCGGTCAATAATCAAATCGCTTCGATTCAATTCAATTTTAAGTCAATCCATCCAAGAAATCCTCTTTTTTTTTTATCCATTCATTCATAAAATCAAACCACGTAGGAATTATACCTACCTAGGTAAATTCAAGCACACGCACGTACGCATATTTCCCACGCTTACTCAACTCACACTACTAACGGTCCACAGAGTAGCTAACCCTACCACCTGCATCTACCACTCAAACCTACCTACTCATCATTCTCTCCCTCAATCCACCCTCCATCCCATCTTCATCTCCTTAATCAACAACAAATCAATCAACCAATCCCTTTTTTTATATCTACGAAAAGGAAAATCCAAAATTACTGAAATCTTCTCCATCGTTAACGTCGTAAGAATCAATTACTCAAAAAATAATTCCAACGATCGTTTTCGATGATTTACATTCTCTTGTGTTGATTTCCTATCTCTCTCTCTCTCTCTCTCTTACTCGTATTTTTCTTCCATTCCTTCTTGTTTCTAAAATACCACCCAAACATTCGTTTACTTTTATTGCTTGCGGCCTTTTTCTACAACCTTCATTCCAGCATCGCCCGTCTTTTTTTTCAACCCTCTACACTCTACACTCTACACATCCAACAACGGACGAAATAGGAGACTATTGGCCTGTCCTCTTTCTCTCCTTCCTCTAAACCATATCGAAAACAAACATCAACAGAAAGGAAAATTCAATTCAGTCATCAAGTTTTCCAACCTCTTCCTTTTTTAATCATTCGACACGTTAAAACAAATTACGATACAATCTTTTCGCAATTTAACATCCGTCGTCGATTCACTCTCGTTCATTTCGGCAAAATAACTCTTCTACTTGAGATTTGTTGCTTCACTCTCGCTGGTCATAATCAAAAGACCGACTCAATATCCAACACAAGAGTTGTCGAACACCAACCTTGAAACATTCATCACACGAACAATATCTCACCATAGACCTACCTCATCGATATCGACATCGCCATCGCGACAGATCGTTCGATTTCAATCAACATATAACGACATAAAGGCCAAGGCCAAATAAATATCGTCCATTCGTTCATCATGAAGTCGATATCTACTCTCGCTTTTATCGCTGCTACCGCGTTGGTTGGCAATGCAATCGCTGCACCATCTCCTGATCTCATCCCTCGACAATATAAAACTTTAACATATCAAGGATGTTTCTCATCGGGTGATGGGTTGACCAAGAATTCATCATATACATACAACAGTAAAGGATATTGTCAAACACAATGTGTACCTGCCGATTACGCCGTTCAAGCAACATACAATAGTAATGAGTGTTGGTGTGGTGATGATCTCCCTCCAGCAGCAGATCTCGTCGATGATTCAAAATGTAATAGTCCTTGTGCTGGTATTGATACGGAAATGTGTGGTGGTACTAAACTTTATTGGTCTGTTTATCTTACGGGTACCGAAAGTTCAGCACCAAATTATGATCCATCTTCATCTTCAGCTTCATCATCTTCAGCAGCAGCATCAAGTACTGCCACTCAAACCACATCCATCGTACCATCTGTCGTCACAGTAGGAGGTAAGGCTTTGATATTCTTTTACCATCATTTCTAATCTAACAATAATTTTAGGTCAAACCGTCACAGTTCAAGCATCCGATGCAGCAGCAGCATCAAGTTCAGCTTCCGCATTAGCTGAAAAGAGCTCATCAGGTCCCAATAAAGCTGGCATCGCCGCAGGCGTCGTTGTCGGTGTATTGGTTGCTGCTGCTATTGCTGGAGGTATCTTCATATTTATGCGAAACAGAAAGAGACGTGAAGTCGAAGAGGAATATAGAAGAAATGCAGCAGTCAATAACTTTGTCACTGGTGGTAAATCACCTATCAGTAGCAGTAGTGGTGGAGCTTCTTTTACCGATACTCGACTTGATCCTACTCTTGCCAATAGAAGAATGAGTGATGGTAGTATCGCTGATAACCAAGATTACTCGAGGAGAATCCTCAAGGTATATTAAATCACTTTATATATGATATCTTGGAAATATACTAACATTCTTTTCAAGGTTACCAACGCATGAGTAAAGCTACATTACAACACATTTAAATCAGTGTGACGAACGACGAGTTTTCAATGTTATTTAGCTCAATTTCAATCCTTTTCGGCGTTTTCGGTCCTTGACTCCCTTTTTCTATTATTTGTGACTACAACACATGGTCGTTCTGCTTTGGGTATCAGTCCCTGTTTTATAAGGGTTCATGGTGTTTATGTGTATAGGCGTGGGGTAGAATGAGCATATGAAGAACATACTCTTTCGCCAAATTAGGAGGATTGAATTTTCCAAATAGGCATCAATTCTACGATACACTTTCAAACGTTTAATCAATGTTATTGAAACAAACAAAAATCCATACCGTCCTGTCCTTTCAACAATTTTTTTTTTTACTTGTCGACTTTTTAATAAAAAAATAACTGCGGTTCTGATCTTTTATCTCCTTTTCGATGTTCTTTTTCCTTTCCTGGTTTATGCGAGTTCCATACAATATACCCACCTTACGTACTTCGCACTACACAATAAACAAACGCATCACACTACAACTGAACTCCTTGTATTTTGGGGGGGATCTGTGGGAGGTAAACAGATTGAGAAGATGAGATGGAGAGAGGAGGGAAGATTGGTGTTGGTGTTGCATGGAAGGTTAATACATGAATTTGGGGTGAAATATTTGAGAAGCAGATGGAAGGGAGATTAGAGGGAAGGAAAGGGAAAGGATATGGGAAAGAGATATAGAGGATTTTACTGCGAAGTTGGGGACTGGATTGGTTGTTGGTTTTTGGTGATTGAGTGGATAATAAATGGGTGGATGGATGGATGGGTGGGTAGGAAGGTTTTGGGGAAATTGACTGGTGTAATAATGATAGTGAAGATGAGAGAAGGGGAATTGGAGAATAGAGAAGAGAGAAAGAAGAGAGTGATGAGAAAATAAGGAGATAGTGAAGAGAGTAGAGTACTTGGATGAGGTAGGGTGTATGAAGTAGGAAGTACCTAGGTAGTGGAGTAGTATATTAAAGTCAATTGAAATGTTCCTTTTGTTTTGTTTTTTTTTTCATCTTGATGTTTGATGGATTTTCGGGAGTGGTGTGTTTGTTTTGATGGTGTATGTGTGGCATGATATGACATGATATGATATTATTGATAGGTGTGGTATAGTGTGGTATGATATAGTATGGTGTGGTGAAGTGCTTGAAGTATCTAAGTAGCTAATTGATTAATTGATTAGTTGAGGAGATGGATAGCTAGGCGGTAGGTAGGGGGTAGAAGATCAGTGGTTTGGGAGGTTGATTAGATGAGTAATGGGATGAATGGTTGTGAGGTGAGGTGAGGTGAGGTGAGGTGATTGGGTTGCTGAGATGGGTTTGAGGTTGTGGATTGGATTGAATTAGTTGGATGTTTAGTTGGATGTTTAGCTGATAGGTGAGTGAGTTGATAGGTGAGTGATTTGAGAGGTTGAGGAGGCGGGGGGGGGATAGTTGATAGGTGGTGGGTGGGTAGGTAGGTAGGTAGGTAGGTAGGTAGGTAGGTATATAAGGATGAGGGATGAGAGGTGAGAGAATGGATTTTGGGTGGGTATTGAAGGAAGAAGTGTGGTGAGGTTGCTTGATAGTTTGGAGGTTTGAAGATGGCAGGGGAGGGGGGGCGAGGAAAGTGGGAAAATGGGAAAATGGTTATGATTGCGATTTGGGCTGGGAGGAAATGGTGAAGGGAATGAGAAAATCGAGAATGAAAATTAGATAGATAGATAATAGAGAGTAGGCGATCAGGTATATAAATCATTTATTATTTACTGTACTGGGAATAGTAGATATTTGCTTATGAGATCAAACTGAAAGAAGTAATCCACTTTCTGTTATTTTGATTAGGTTGGAGATTTATCTATCGAAATAAGTATCTATATAAGGATTAATAAGGGGGTAGTTCGTTGAAGAACAAAACTTAAACAGGTAGAGAAAGATGCCGTTAGAGGTCTGACGTCTAAGGTCTGGAGAGATGCTCCTTCCTGGTTTATGGTAGCGGGGTTGTCATGGAGTTTTGGGAGAGGAGGATAGAGTTAAGTATCTAGGTGGAGAGAATATTTCTGCGTGTAGTAGGACTTTTTATCTTTTTCTCTCGGGAATTGGATATCATGTCATGAGATGAGATGATGAGATGAGATGAGATGAGATGATGAGATGGGATGATGAGATGGGATGGGATGACGATAAAAAATATTTGCTATCTTCATCTGCGTTCGCTGTCGTGGTTGAGATTCATTCTTAACAGTCGCATGAAACTATCGATTCTCCGTACATCCCCCTTCCCATCTCTGCTCTGAATGAAACAGCTACTCTAGAATAACCACGGGTACAACAGCACCTAGTTATGATATACTGGAGATATTCACACATGTATCGAAATGACCTTCGGGATACAATTCTACTGGGTCAAGTGTGATTGGATAGCTTGGTGTTTATATATCTGGTTGGGGATTTATAGGAGATTGATAGATGTGATTTAGGGGGGGGGGCGGAGTATGATGATTAATTGTTCTTCACTACATCATTCACTGTAAACATGTTCAGCCCTTATATTCTATTCTTGGTAAGCCACCTTCGGACCTACATAATCCTCCACTACCATCATCTTATTTCCTGTCAAAGCAGAATACCAAGGCATGCTACAATGCGATGAGGAGTAGTGAGTGTGGAAATCATTCATCGAAAATTGAAATTAGGTCGCTCGATTCTGAAATGATATCAGAATCGAGGTACACGATCAGAAGAGAAGATATACTCTGATAGAATATCAGATGAGAAAGAATGAGTGACGGTGTGAATTCGGAATATGAGATTCATTGTCATTTGTTGGGTTGTTTCATTGTTGTTAAATTCATTTACTGTTGTTGATTTGACGGATTTCTAGGTACTGAAAATGTGAGTTTTTATATCTATCGAGTAAAGTTGGAGAACTTGATAGCTGTCGTTACGTCGCTTATTCCCTCCTTTTTCGCAGTTTTAGCTTAACGCCCGGGAGGTCGAACCTCTGAAGATCCTCCAAATCTGAATTGTGATTATGTATGAGGTTGATGGTCGGGCATAAGGCTCTTTTTTATAAGTTTAGAAGGGGAAACTTACTTATCCTGACATAGATAGGTACGCATCGATCTCTAATTTTCTCCCTCACTCGGGTATCCATCATTCAAGATGTCTATACATCCACATCTTCATGTCTCCTAAGTCAAATAATCACCCACCTAATTGTATAAAACCCTCTCATTCCCACTCTTCAAATTTTCTATTCGAGTAAACAGTGAGTGATGCCAATCTGTCCTGATCTGGAGCTGTTGTCGGAAGTTCTGTTTTTGCCGTTGTCGTTGTTGGGTTTAGTATGAGATAAGATGCAATAAGAGCATCGAAGTGTCAATTTTCAGAATCCGGGGCGATGAAGTGCGCAAGGCTTGAAGGGTATAGTGCTTCATTTCCCTTAAGCATTCCGTTTGGTTGTTGATAAGCTAGTTCTTCATCTTCAGAACGTATCCTCGACTCAGCCAGTAACGCTTGGGGTGTTATCTTGGGAGTTGATGGGATCATCGAGTGTGTCTTTTTATACTGGGAAGTTGAGTTGTTTGATATGAAGCTATTTTATTCACTAATTTTCGTGCTTTGCTTATACTTATAACATCGCCGATTGAATTGTTTGCTGCTGCTTCTCTCTTCACTTCGAGCTTCTTATTCACTACATCCGCGGGTGTCACTTACTCTAGACCGTTCCATAAAAGAGCTCCGCTCCTCTCTGAGCATGAAATTCAAGGCGAGCATAACACGCTCGTGCATGCTATCCTCTGAAGGGGTTGAAACTACTCAAACTGGTCAGGAAAATGGAAAAGGTAAAGTGCTTACGTTATGATTCTTTGTGTCTTCGAAAGTAATTATCATACACCTCTCGTTTTCATTGTCTCCCAGACCCGTAATCTTACTTCATCCTTTCAAATAAAGAGCGCCCACTGCCAAAGTATCAGAGCCCACCTTTCGGAATCTTCCGAGGGTACATGGTGATATACCGAGCTCAAGAGATACTTGCTGAGCCAAGAAAGTATACGCCAGGCTTTGTTGCCAGAAATTTCAAAAAGAGAAGAACAATCAGAAGCTACTAGTCTCTGCAGCTGCGATCACAAAGAGTGCTTGGACATGATTGGTGCTATCTTACTGAGCCATATTAACTGAAAATGCGTCAATATGTATACTTCGCGCGAGTGGGATGTTGAATATGGCTTATAAATCTCTCTCCTTCCTGTTTCCCTCACCCAAGCGTTCATGCTTAGTGAATGCCGAATGGTGCGGACCATCAGTACCTTAACGATCGTTGACATTGGTATATTTCTTGAATCTAGATTCCTCGGGCCTGCCTTTTTTCCTCTTCCTTGCTTTCTTACTCATCCGTCATTCATTGCCAGCGAAAGCTGAGGCAGGCACTGTCTTCGAGATAGTAAGTAGTTTAGCTTATGCGGCACCGGGAGAATTCATCTCAATCTTCCAATGAGGTAAGTACATGGCGCTCAGATACCAACACAACTATCAAGACATATGCGTACGTAATGAGTAAAAGTAGATTTTTAGCAAAAATGCTGTTTAGAGCTTTCTAACAATACTGACATCTTTCTCTGCGAAATTTAGTAAAGCACGCTTAATTGGAGTATTAAAAGCATTTTGCAACCTCCTGAATAATCCTCGTATCTACCCAGTTTCTTGACGCAGATGTTTGCATCTGCCTGAAAGATCTCTATGGCCTCAATGCGTTTATCCCAATTTCCATGTGTATAATCTGTGTGGAATTCAATCTTGGCATGACTTACTTATCGACTTGACGACGGGAATTGAGGAGGGCTTTCTTTGCTATATACTTTCTCTTATATAGAAGGAGCTTAATTGATTCATGGGTATGCTGTGGAGTGGTATCCTCAGCTTGTCCACTTTGAATCCACATCATGGAAGTGGCAAGAGGCTGTTGAATTCAAGATGTTTATTATATGAGAAGCCGTAAGAGGATAAGCCAATTGGCTACTCACCAACCAACCAGAACATGATGGACTTCAGGAGACAAGTGTCTAAGAAAATAAATCAAATCAATCTTCGACATTATTGAAGCTTTTGTTTGAGATTCCCCCTCTCTTTGGAGTAGGGGTCGCCCTATCATCGCTTGTTCATTCTTACCATCGAATTTGCAAAAATTTATTTTTTCCGCTATATTTCTCGAGAGTAGCTAGAGATGACAACAAGTAGGTAGTGTGTGGTGATGTGAATAAGGTTTGCTTTCACTAAAAGAGTGAAATGGGATATTTGTTCCACTTGCAATCCCCGATATGCACAACCAATCTCAGCAAAGCGAGGACGTCTTGAAATTCAATCTTATTAATCTCAAGGCGTGTTTGATCGGGGGCAGTAACTCAAATTTGATGTTTATTGGTGTTCCGATGGATGTTTATATAACAACGCATCGATCTTCTGATGCGTTGGATTCCGCATTATTCACTTGATCCTGTCTTGAAACTAAGAAAATCTGGTTTGGGTGATTAATATATGAAGAGGGTTATGAGAATTTGTGGGTAATATTGGATTTGTTATTCAATATCCCCTCCGATTTCGCTCTGAGGCATGGGCAGGGCCTTGAGTTCAAGGATGGAGGCATTGTTATTTAAGAAAGTATCAAGATAGTCACAGTCGGAATATTGCGCAAAAAAGTTACGAATGGTTTGAGATCCCAGGGCGTTGGTTGGCATGGATATAGATGCATACAATGGAAGATGGTCTAGAAGTCAAACTTGGGAAGACTTCAACAACGGAACTCAGAAAACGACACGGAAGCCTGGGAGCTTTCATCGCCATATAGAGTAGAAACGAAAGAGAAGCAATAACAACAACATACGAACAGAAGGCGTAAAAGCATCGCCGCATCTCAAACATTTTCGTCGCCCATTCATGAAGAGATGATATCATTCCCACACTCTGGACCATAATCTCTTGCCAAAACGACCCTCAAAATCATGCCTTTGCGCTCTCCGAATTCTTGGAATTCTGAAACATGCCTTTAAATTCAGACTTTTGATATCTAGAATCATTACTTGCATCCCGTTTGATAGAGAAACCGTGATTACGAGCACGTGTTAATGTCTGCCCGGCTTGATCTATAGCTGTAGAATAGAGAAGAACAAAGCTAGGGTACAGCTAGAGATTGTGAAGTGCATTCTTAGTGTCAGTTGTGGCTTTCATGCTTTTGGTCTAAATTAAATTTGATAGCGAAGTACTCGTTGTTGGTTTCCATCTTTGTGTTGCAACTTATAACTCAGCGCATTCTTATCGATACGAGGTCTAAAATCGCCCAACTCCTATCCTAGCAAAATTGAACTCTGCGTTCTGCGGCGGCAAACGATTGCCGAGGCTTTAGCGTGGGTGACATGTATATAAGAAGTGAGTTTCTCAAAGACCAAATGCGCCAAAAGCATCATAAGTCCAGAAGGAACATTTGATGGTATCTGATATTCGATTCGTGACGCTGTGCTTCTTGTTTCGTACTCCATAGCTAACTTAAGTGGGAAAAGGTGTGATAATCCAAAGTCTCTCTAGTAAATTTGAATACAGTCTCGACAGCAATAGTGAAGCATTTCTACTGTTCATAACAATCTTTATTTACTTAATAATTATTGTCACTGAACTCTTCTTGCATAGTGCTCCGTATCAATTCACCAACTTACCTGTCTGAGGAGTTGGAAATCCACATTGAGTCGTAGAATATGGGAAGTAGGTGAAAAGAAAATTGCACGGTACTAACTCATACTGCTCAACTTCTTTCCAGACTTGCCTGGATAGTCTGGCTATCGTCGGTTACTCTTCTGACTAAAAAATTGTATGTTTCTGACATGTCTTAAATGTCTGAGGCTAAGACTTTTGAGCTGCGAGCGAGGAAAGACTGGAAATATAGTGGACTTAATGAATGTATGTGAATTTTGGTAATAGAGTGAATGGGATAATCATCTACGATTCATGTTTGCCTGATTGATAAAATACCTAGGCCTTTGCTGTCCCCTGTTCCATCATAATCGTTCTGCAATCATGGAAAGACACGAACGTTTGCATTACGGCTCAAGACAATGGTAAGTTACTCACATCAAAAAATATATAACTCATGACCCAGCAGAAGATTTCACGTAGCAAAGGGCTTGTAGAAACACCAATAAGCGAGATACAGCGAGGGAAAGCTCAAGATCAAAACGGTGAAGAAATGACACAGAACCCATGTGCCAAAATTTCCAACAATCAAGCCATATATAACATTGAAAAAGATAACTCCAAACTAGTTGTTTGATCTACACAACACTGTCAGCGGAAGCAAGCAGCGATGATGAGCGAACTAATAACTGTGGTGTATCTATAGCAACGAAATCCAAGAGTGGAACGGCAGCGAAAGATTATTCATTCTTCTCCTAATTTCAAACCTCCTCAAATCTCCAAACATTTCCATGATGCCAGGATTAAAACTTAGAAGCTACACGGACCGAGTATTTGTCCCCATCGATATCAATACGGCCTAAGACTCGATATACCCAATTATTGGGAACGATCATGGCTTTTATAAGATATCTATGACTTTGGGATAAGAAATTGGATTATGAAATCAGAATGGGAGCCATATGCAACTCACCAGAGGAATAATTGTAGATTGTAAGGACAGTAGAACGAGTCTAGGCGAAGGCTGACTTCAGCATAATCTAAGCGCACAAAGAAAAGATCACATTTTCTCAAGCAGACATATGGTAGACGAGCAGTGGCATATTTTGGTTGAGGTATCGTATCATATTCGTATATTTTGTGCCCCTCGTCCGTCCAGAATATGGACCTACTCGTACATTTTGTCCCTTTCCACTACTGATACACCATCCTTTCCTTACTACCTCGCAGGAGCATCTTCAAACTTCACTTTCCCAACTTTATTAACCTCCGCATAATGAAATCCAGTCGGTACATCCCTAATTTGCTTCGGACCTTGTGATATTGACTTGGGTTCTTTTGCCAATTCAATAGCTTCCGTTACGGCACCCGGTGGAGCATCCGCAATTTCATTGATATCTTTATTCGTCAAAACGTCGCTAATCCTTGTCGCCCTTGTAGACATTAAGAGTGTAGTTGGTCCTCTAAATTGTAAAAATAGCCTATCACCCCAGATAGTCCTTCTCATTGCAGTCCTCAGGGTGAAAGCTATCCTCTTCACAAAATTCCACGAATCTGTTTGTTGCATAACCCTGAAGAATTTGATATCTGGCAATAGCTTACTGAATCCCAAGGTTGGGACCTGTAATTTTAAGATCGAGGCCTTTAATCGGTAGGGAAGAGGTAGATTTTGGTTCATTGTGTACGCCACGACATTTCCTGGATGTGCGACAAATTCCTCCCCTTCTTTCAGGGTAATTTCGTAGATTCGACCTGCTCCAGCCAAAGCTACAAGCCCTCTGCCTGTAATTTGTGTGTTTCCCCAGTGGGCGATACTCATACTTCTGTTCATTGTCGGTGAAACAGATAGCCTATGGCCAGTCCAAGCCAGCAATGCATCTCTCTGAGTGACCATCCAATCTTCTCTTCCATCCAAATGCAATACCTCCATAGATGTGACCGGATTTTTCGTTGACACCAGTGCTTTTATAGGACTCGTCGAGAAGACTTTTTGATATAGGAAAGGAATTCCGAGAGGAGCTCGTCGAAACGGTTCAAGGATCGATAATGTTGATTGGGCCTACCCAATATATCAGCAAGCCATCCTTCCTATCCTAGTGCTTTCACCTCGAGCATGCTGACATTTTCTGCTTTTCCGCTCACTCCAACCAACGTTCCTCGTCGGGTGTATAATGTTTGCGATGCGGACAATGAGACTGAAAGAAGAGAGTAGGGCGCTCCAATGACTTCAAATCTTGCATCTGTAACACTTATTTTAGTATTCAGCCTCACTATCATTGCGAGGCTTGAACATACCAGCAGGATCTGTAGAATCAAGAGTCTTGCTTAAAAGATCGCCATCCAAGGGAGCTTCCGATGCGCTGATTTGAAAATTTCTACATGCGGCAGGCGTATTCTTAATTGAACGGAGCTGCCGCGCACCGCGAGCAACGCGGCTTACAGATGATCGTGAAGTCATGACTGCTGTTCCTCTTTGATGTTCAAAGGGAAAAAAGAGAGGGGCTTCCGTTGTCGTTCCGAAAAGCTGCAGGAGTAGGCTGCATGTGCAATTTTCTGCCTTGTTAATCCTTAGGCGAGGCTGCAACATGAAATGTCGTAATAGCTTCGTACATTGTGGTTCTCACGAACTTTTTCTATAAATTGGTGAATTTCTAGTAGGTAATTCATTCACATCTCATTCTCTTTCGATAAAAGAGAACGATATTCCTTTCAATTGTGCTTCTTTCAAATTCCATTTAACCGCATTTCCATATTGAACAAGTTTCTAAATTCTGGCTGTTTGTTGATTCCTTATCGATAACTACAACTTTATACATGGGGTCTTCTTGGAATAGCTGAGGCATGCGCAGTCCATGATCTATGGGCAGTGAGAATAGATTTGGTTTACGATGAGCTTCCGAAGCTTACATAGCTTCCATGGAGCTTCTTGCATATATGCAAAAGCTTCATTGCGACATCCACGATGGGCACAGCCGGGGGTAGGCCTCAGGGTATTCACAAGCACCAATCGACCGTTGAAAGACATTCCCAAAGGCAGTGCTATCCAGAGCCAATCTTTAAGAAATGCAAAATCAGCGGACGATATACCTGGGACGACGCCTGAGACTGCGAAAAAAGCCCCTCTTGCCATACCGACAACGGCAAGAAAAGATCCATTGGCCCTTGATGACAAAACAAATAAGGAGCAAAGGAAGGCGGACTGGGCGATTATAAAAGAGATGTCACAGTATTTGTGGCCCAAAGACAACATGGGAACAAGAGTTCGGGTTGGATTATCCCTCGGCTTGCTAGTTGGAGCTAAAGTGTTGAATGTGCAAGTACCTTTCTACTTCAAAAGCATTGTCGATGCTATGAATGTTGATTTTGCTGCTCTTGGAGGCACAGCTACAACCGTCGCCGGATCGATGATATTGGCTTATGGACTTACCAGAATTGGAGCTACTTTGTTTCAAGAAGTACGGAATGCTGTCTTCGCTAGCGTTGCCCAAAAGGCTATTAGGAGGGTAGCTTGCAATGTTTTTGATCATCTATTAAGACTCGATCTCAATTTCCATCTCTCGAAGCAGACCGGTGGATTGACTAGAGCTATCGATCGTGGTACAAAAGGTATTAGCTTCTTGCTTACATCCATGGTTTTCCACATTTTCCCGACAGTGTTAGAGATATCCATGGTTTGCGGTATCTTGACCTATCAATATGGTGCCAAATTCGCGGCTATCACAGCTCTCACCATGGTGGGATATACAGCATTTACCATCTCGACTACTGCTTGGAGAACAAAATTCCGAAGAGCCGCCAATGCCGCTGATAATAAAGGTTCGACAGTTGCTGTAGACTCTCTGATCAACTATGAGGCAGTCAAATACTTCAATAACGAGAAATACGAAGTTGGTAGATATGACCAGGCACTCAAAGCTTACGAGAAATCATCCATCAAGGTCGCAACATCTTTAGCATTCCTCAATAGTGGACAAAATTTGATCTTCTCAAGTGCATTAACTGCCATGATGTACTTAGCTGCAGATGGTGTAGCTACAGGAAACTTGACAGTGGGTGATCTTGTAATGGTCAACCAATTGGTCTTTCAACTCTCGGTTCCCTTAAATTTCCTTGGATCAGTATACCGAGAACTTCGACAATCCTTATTGGACATGGAAACGCTTTTCAACCTGCAAAAGGTCAATGTGGCTGTCAGGGAAGCTCCGAATGCGAAGCCCCTGCAGCTAACTCAAGGTGGCGAGATCACATTTGAGAATGTAACCTTTGGTTACCATCCAGACCGTCCGATCCTGAAGAATCTCAGCATGACCATTCCTGCTGGCAAAAAAATTGCTATTGTTGGACCTAGTGGCTGTGGAAAATCAACAGTCCTGCGACTCTTATTCCGTTTCTATGATGTTCAAGAGGGAAGGATTTTGATTGATGGCCAAGACATCCGAAATGTGAGTTTGGAGTCACTGAGGAGAGCCATTGGCGTCGTTCCTCAAGACACACCACTTTTCAATGATTCCATTGAACACAACATCAGATATGGTAATTTGGAGGCATCTGACGAAAAAGTCAAAGAAGCAGCACAACGTGCAAAGATTCATAGCATTATCACAACGCTCCCCGATGGATATAAAACCATGGTTGGTGAACGGGGAATGATGATTTCTGGAGGGGAAAAGCAAAGATTGGCTGTATCAAGACTTATCTTGAAAGATCCTCCGCTGTTATTCTTTGACGAGGCGACATCTGCATTGGATACACATACAGAACAGGCACTCATGCAAAATATCAACAGCATTTTGAAAGAGAAATCAAGGACTAGCGTTTTCGTTGCTCATAGGCTTCGAACAATCTTTGATAGCGATAAAATCATAGTACTGAAGGAGGGGTCAGTGGCTGAAAGTGGGACGCATAGAGAACTGGTTGATACTGGTGGGGTATATTCCGATCTCTGGAGTGGTAAGCATCTTATTTCATTCTTATTATTGTGTGCTCTGTCTCACCATTTTTATAGTACAAGAAACTCTTTTTGCCGAAACGGAGAAAGGTAAAGAACGAGAGGTTAATATTCCCGACGTCTCGAAAGAGGAGAGTAGATAGGTTTGATCGATAAGAAATTGTTATCTTGAATGGGCCAGATGCATACATGCCGCAGGGTAAACCCCCTTTCACATTAAAGTCCCACCAATCGAGGCTGCATACAAGTGGGACTAGACTTTCTTGTGTGCTTCGAACCCCCGCAACACTGGATAAAATTTACCCCTCAACCACTGTACAGTACAGACCACCAAGCATCTATCGTGCATTGTTTATATCTGTTTCATGATTTCAAATGAACAATTTATGGAATTGAATAAATATAATGATTGTGTTCGGGGCTGCACAAAATTGATCCAGACAAGCACCCACTTTAGAATTACTCGGGAAGACGGGTTCTAAATCCAGAAAAAGGCCTAACGAGTCACAAAGTCGGCTGGGGAATGAAGGCGAGACTGACAAGAGCCTTTTTAGCAATTAGTTAGACCTTTTCCCGAAAGGAAATTTGATTTGATAACGCTTTGATCATGTAGTGATGGGTCCAGATGGCGTCTTCCATGCTCTTAAATTCTTCTAGGGAAACATCCGGGGCTGCTTGGAAAGTTGTACTACCCTGACCACTTTCAACGTAGAAAACGTGCCAACGGCTGATTGTGCCTTTGAGCTTGTACTATTCCAGTCTAACCCTCCGGTCATATTCTGATATTATTGGATACTAGACGAAAATCCATACTTTCCATCTGAATGGTCAGACCATGCCAGTTTCCGAGCCACTCCCCATGAGAAGCGTCCACTTTTCGTCGGATTAGTGCAGCTTTATTTGTCTTAGACTGTCATGGATGAAATGATATTTCATGTAGAATCCTTGTATTTCACTCATTTCTTGTGGATTTTCGGATAATTTGGATGGAGCAGTATCCAAATTCGAGAAAATCTCAGGGAATACAATAAATGTGCAGTGGATGAAGAGCTACGGGGCACACTTACTTGTAGAGACTAGAGCTTTCTATATGGCTTATCGCCAAGGACCAGAAGGTATTCTTTTCTTTCTGTCTTGCCTCAACAACTCGGTGAAGTAAAGGTCTGTTTATCTATTCATTCTTGAGAATTTCTGACTCGACGCACATTCGAAGTATATACAAGCACATAAACATCTCCAAGTTTTGAATTTCACCGACTGTTGTAAATACTGTACTTCTTCATTCATTTACTCACCTAATACAAACAAAATCTCGCGACTTGTTTGATATTTGATCTTGACGAACAAGAATAGCCATTCCTGTATTCATTCCGCAGATAATACGGACGAAGCACCTCTGACGGGCTCAGAAGACTCTTTTCAAAATCGATTTATCGATCCTTTCCGATATCAATCTTCACATTCTCTGAACCGACCAAACTATTCAGTCTCTCGCTTTTATTCTCCTTCATTTTGGCTAACGGCCAATCCTCCCGCGATATCAATCTCACTCAACCACTCCACGCCCCACAACCCACACAAACGCAACCATGGTTAAGCTTATCGACATGATCAACCAAAAGTTGGAGCTCTACAGACTTGAGAAGCGATACATTAATAGTCGAAACCGTCGCAGCACATTTGTCTCCGATGCAGTATATGTGGATGGTGAATACTACTCTGCAAACAACACATATTCTGCAAACTGCACAGCAGGCGATGAAGATAGTGGAAGCAATTCATCCTCATCGAAGGAAAGCAAACTTTCAAAAGATACAACGGGAAAGACAATGGCGTCAACAAGATCAAAGAGATCGAGTCTGATGGATTGGAGACGAGGAAGTGTAAGGGGGAAGCATAGTGATAGGGAAGGGACGAAGGTTAGTGTAAGGGAGTTGAATTGGGATGGAAGCGTGAGATCATAATTTGTAATTGCAACTGGTGAAGAAGTGGTTCGATTCTTTAAGTGGATGCATTGTTGAATGCACACTGGCGCGATGCTTTTCAGCGATAACATTTTTCTTGTTTACGGATTTTATGAATTGTGATTACAGTATGGGTAATATGTAGTTATTACCCTTTTTCTTGTTAAGTTGGGCATTTACTGCTCTGCGACTAGAGGGTGGAGTTTATTCATTTTCTTTGTTCATATTTTGCTGGCATTATACTGGAGAAAAGTCGATGGTGAATGGGTTGGGGTACTTGATAACTGGTCAAGGGGCAGAAATCAAGGTGGTATCTCATTTACATATAACAAATACTCTTAGATTGAGAACATAGAGTAGTAAAAACTCATTATATAAAAGTCAAATTATCTACATTCTTATAAAGGTGCTGTTAACGTGCCTCTCATTTCGTACTATTGTAATTTCTCCAAGACTCTTAGGGTAAATCTTTGGGGGGGGTCTAGGTGGACTTGGGAAGAGTTGTCTGCATAATCGTGAAGCAGGAATAGAACGGACATGCTTCATAGCCCATTTTTACTCGCTTGATGTTTCTTCCACCGTTGCTTTTTTCTCACAAAGCAGCAAATTCTCATCGATAGATTTGGTTGAAGTGCACAATCTTCTTTGTTGTAATGATTCGAAACTACCCCAGCGCATCAATTGGCATGAATGCTACCTCTGTGTTGCTGGAAAGGACACACTGAACAACGCCTTCCAATTTCAAGGTACGCTCAACGAATCGTAAACCAAAAGTTCGATAGATACTAAGAGCAATAGAATCCAATATTCAAAATTCTACAACTTCATGTGTAATCACATATATTGATCTTTGAAATACCGTTCCTCATAATCATACGTCAAGATGAATATCGATCCAGCTATGGAAGAGGCCGAGAGGTACCTCAAACAGAGCCAAGGATGGGCGCCAGTACACATTGGTAAAGACTGGGTTGCCGTCAAGCGTTTGGGTGCTGGTTCTTATGGCATAGCTACTCTGTTTGAATATCGGGGAAATAATCCAGATGTATCGCTGCGGCGGTTAGTGGTTAAACAGGAAGGAGGCGCAGGTTTGAGTTTGAAACAGGAGAGTAGGATGATACAAAGTCTTATGAAGTACGACAGTGACCATATCATCAAGATATACAAGGCTTATCATCGGACTATGGGCACGGTGAGCGATTGCTTCCCTCTATGATTCAGCTCAGAAGATACTGCTTGCAATCAAAGGTGCTCTGGTACTATGCTTTACTAACGCAGTCGTACATAGGGGACAAACGAGGCTATGGACCGGGCTATTGTGGATTATGCTGATTGGCTGGATAATGACAAAAAGCGCGACGCCAATATTAAGGTACAACTCAAGCGAAAATATGATGTCGCAAGGATTTATCTAGAATTTGCATCTGGAGGGGACCTAGGAAGTTGGATGTTCGAAAACTGCCAGGAACAGAACCCTCCAGAGGAATATGTTTTCAGAATATGGGAATGTTTGTTGAAGGCACTGATGGTTTTGAAATATGGGACAGAGAATCCGAATGATTCAATCTTTGAAAAAGAGCCAAAGGATCGTCAGCATCAACCAATTGCGCATTTTGATATTAAGGGACCAAATAGTAAGTTGCATCCTAGAACCGAATTTTGCTTGCCAGCAAAGGTGCTAACATTGTGTAGTCTTGTGAGTAAAAGTCTTTGCACAGCTTTCCTTCTCCATATGAGAGACAAGAAACACGAATACAAGCAGAGTGTATTGCATATATATGGAACCTCTATCAGAAGACTGAATTCTAAATGTTTCTTCATGCAGAATCGGCGATAATCCTCGACCAGGCCATGAACGTATATCAGTTCACAAGGTGCGTACTGATATGTACAAAGTCACAATTTCAAATGTCGAGAATCCAAACCCAAATAGTGCTAACCTAAGTTCAACCATAGCTTGCCGACTTCGGGCTCGCACTGGAAGTTCCTAACGCTGAAGAATTGAAAAGGAATGCTGCCAAACGGCGAGAATGGCTCAAGATAGCTCAAGGACGCAACACCTACCACGCACCTGTATGAACTTTATTTATTAGTTTCCCTTGTATTTCAAGCACCATTTCGATCAGACTCACCATTCGCGTCACTCCAACTAACTCACTAACAGGAACAATATTTGGTCAGCAATCCAAACCGCACAATAGGCACCGCAACCGACGTGTGGAATGTTGCTAATGTTATTTACCAATGCATGGTGAATAACAATGCTGTGCCCGACAATGAATACTTCGAGACAGGACTCGACCCCGACCCCTCCGAGACAATTCTAACCATGGGCAAATATCTCCTGGATCCCGAACGAGAAATTTATAGTAGAAGATTGAGGGGGTTGATTTTAAGGTGTTTAGCATGCTTTCCTAGAGAACGTCCGGATGTACGGGATCTACTACTACAGGTACAAGAATCTGTGGAATTTTGGAATTTTGGTGAAAATCATGACTTGTTTTTGGAAAATATTTATGGGGGGGATGATGAGTGGGATGAAAAGTATCCGGACCCTATTCGGAGATCGAAAAAAGATCAAGGTATGCAGGTAATCAATTTGCAAAAGAAATATATGCAACGCAAACCAGACTACAGTAATCCAAAGTGGTGGAAACCGGCCGAGGATGAATATGATTACGATGATTATGATCTTTTATTTCCGACTCGCAAAGCGCTTCAAATGGGGTATAGAGAAATGCCATTTGAATTGGGAGAGCCGGTACGCAACCCGATGTTCCCTAATTGGAGAGCAGTCGAACCAGATGGAAAGCCGGTGCGAGATCCTGTAGAGCCAGACTTTGATGATCCAGAAGATGAACCTGAAGATGATGCAGACGACCCTGAAGATGATGCAAATGATCCAGAAGAAGATCTAGACGATCCAGAATACGATCCGAAAGGAGGAGATCAACGCGCCTACAACAAGAGAAAAGAAAAAGGAAGAGCAAAACCAATATTCCAAAGGGCCTTGGCCATCGAGCGGGGCGTAAAAAGAATGCGCACACCTGAAGAACAAGAGGCTGTTCCTTGGATAAAGACCCCTCCTGTCAATATCGCCCCAAAAAGACGAGCTCGAAAAGCCCAACCCCGGAAACTCCAACGCCGAATAGCCCCACCTCAACGTAAACAACCACTTCATATGGCGCCTTACCGCGATGCAAAGAGACAACGAGTAGCGGACCCTAACTCTCCGCAGTTTTATGGAAAGGAATATAAAATGAATACTGCGGGGAAACTGATGGTTCGGCGTGCGGGACCTTCGCCTAGAACGGGAGAAATGGAGGTGGAGAGGAGCACGCCGTGGGCTTTGAATCGACCGAGTCCGAAAAAGCCTGCTGTTAGAAGGGAACGAGATGAGTATGATAACTGGTATAATGAGGCTTGAGATGTGGGATGGATTTCTAGGCTGTGAACCGAACTTGCTCGATTGCTTTGGGTGGCACAATGTGAAAGGAGGGAAAGATTGTTCATTGTGCTGGGGGACTTATGCGTAAATGGCCAGAGTTCAAGGGATGTTTAGGTTTTTTAGTCAAGCTGCTATATTGAAGGCATGTAGTGAAAGTGTATTGAAATTTATATCTCATTGTAATGTTAGATAGGTAGTATAGTATCAGATTTCAATGAAATTCCGTTCTCCTTAGCTGTTTTTGGTTTGAAGTAATACAGAACTAGGCATCTCTCCAATAGAAGAGACGAGGTGGAATTGGAAAGAACAAACGCCTATCTCTATGGAATCCTGGAATAACAAAAGATTATAATTCGTCAACTACAGGCATGTCGTTACCAACACCAATCTCGTGTTCGACAATTACATTCCCTACTTCAATTTCCTCGGCCGCTGGCTCTGAGTTGGTTTCTGTACTTTTCAAGAAATCATCAACTACTAATCTTGCGACGTTTTTCCCCATCAATGCACTTGTTTCCATAGTGCTGATGAAAGATTCGATACCGCTAGTGTAGTAGATACCAGGCGCGAGTTGAATCTCTTCGAATGTTACGCGAGGGTATTCGTATGGATAGGAGTTCCAGACGTGGGGGTAGTACCATGTTATTGTGTTATTTGCCGTAGGAGAAATGGTAGTAAGGTCTTCAGGGACAGGTACTTCGCTATTGAGGATCGAGGAAAGGAACTCTGAAGTTAAGGGGCAAGGAGAGAAGATCTTGTAAAGATTTTCGTATTCGAGGGTGGTAGGATTGATAACTTTGCGGAGAGTGGAGATGGAGAAAAAGCCAACGGGGCCAGCGAAGTCTTTGGGATCAGTGGGGGCGGGGATGTTTTTGGGGAGAGTGGTGAGGATTGTGGTGGGGACCTGCTCGTTGGGGCCGAGGTTGAAATAGGCTGGGTTGAGGCCATAGGGAGAGGTAAAGAGGGTTACGTGAAGGGTTACGTAGGGGATTTCGTCGGGGGTATGTTGAAGGAGATCAGATGACATTTTGATATCGGTGTATTGAAGTGGGGCGGCGATAATGATGGTGTCGAATGGTTCTTCATTAATATGAGAAACACCAATAGCATCTGTAGTGATGGTTTTGACATTGTACTTTTCTTGATCTCGAACTTGGGAAATCTCGGTAATGGTGTGGTTTAGACGAACAGTGGCATTTGAGGATTGAATCATGTTGTCAAAGATTTGCCAATTGCCGCCTTGAATCTGCATTGCACCTTCGATTGCCATACAAACCATGGTCTCTACGCCATGAATGACGTTTAGGTTTTGACCATAGTTGACCCGAGTAGATGCTTGAATCAGATCAGTTGTGAATGAGCCTTCAATCTAAATATTGTTAGTTTCATTATGACAGGACATACAGTTAGACTCACATTGTTTTGAGCCAAAAATTGTTCACCCGTTACGGATGCCACGGTTTTGAGGTCTAGTTCCTCTATCCTTTCCGTGAGAGATCTAAATGGAAAGTATGGTGCTTCATAAAGTTGTAAGAACTTTCCAACCACAGTTTTCATCAAGCGTTGAGTCTTCAATGGGGCAAGTCCATATTTCCAAAACATCTTTGCAATATCCCAATACTTCCAATCGCTATCTTTCTGAGTATAAACAAATTCTGCGCCATCCCAAATACCAAGGATTTCAGCTTCTTCGGTATTGGATGATTTTGCATGCAAGTCGAATTCTCGGCTTGCATTCTTTAGAATTGCGTTGACGTCAACGAAGATACTGGCTCCCAATTCCACGGGCTCCAGTGAATTACCATATGCGTTCACTGTGATCGAACGACCTCCAATATAAGAGGACCGTTCAAAAACAGTGACATTAATTGCAAGGTCGGATTCAGCAGCATACTTCTGTAAATGATATGCCGAGGAAGACCCGCCTGCTCCAGCACCTGATATTCTGTTAGTGAAAGGCAATGGGGATATTACTTGTATTTTGATGCTAAATGGAAGTATACATCTTGAGGATATCTGATGGGTATGCAGATTCCCATGAACTTTGAGGTAATATGCAAGAGAAACGAAGGGAACAGATAGATAGTAGCCAAGGGATGGGGCAATACCCCTATTTTGGGTCCCTCTTGAAAGATAGGAATTATAACAAAAGTTGCACTCAATAGAGGGAAGATCATCATAGAAGATCACACGGCAACACTGATGATAATGATATGAAAAGAAGTATCAATACATACCAATAATTGCAATTCGTTTTGCATGACTATCAGCATACTCGTACGTTGTTGATTCTATGATAGGCTCTTGTTCAGCAACAGCTTGAAATTTAAATGGCCATGACAAAAATCCAAGACTTTCTCCAGAGAGAAGAGTAACAATAATTGCCAATACGAGATTCCAGCCTCGATACATTTTGAAAATATTGAACAAATAATAAACAAACAATTGATGGAGTTATTTATTAACAGATCCGTGGTCAGCGTAAACAATGCCTTGTAGCTTAAAGTGGTAGCCTCGCCTTAGTATCAAATTGAGACTAGCGTGAACCTCGTGTGGGAATTCACGTCGCCCATAGAAAAAAAAGCTCGCGACGTTGAGGGACAAAATACACAGCTTCTCGCCACGATAACGCCATATAACTTCATTTTAATTACATACGAAGTTATTGTATTCTGTCAGAATGTCTGCCGCACAACTTTTGAACCCAAAGGCGGAGTCCAGAGTATGAATTTTCCTATCTAAATTTGAGATGCAGCTACTGATTCGTAGTAGAGAAGAGGGGAAGCTTTGAAAGTCAATATCAGTGCAGGTGAAGGCTTACAGGATGTTTTAAAGTCAAACTTGGGTCCTATGGGAACCATCAAAATGTTAGTTTTCATCCTCTCCTGAGCCTAGAATATGCTAACATTTCCAAAGGTTGGTTGACGGTGCTGGAGCGGTATGAAAGCCTTCTTGATGCAACAACGAAAATAACCCTCTAATAATCGATCCGCAGATAAAACTTACAAAGGATGGAAACGTTCTGTTACGTGAAATGCAAATACAAAACCCTACGGCAGTTATGATTGCACGAGCAGCAACCGCACAAGATGATATTTGTGGTGATGGCACAACCTCAGTTGTCCTTCTCGTAGGAGAGCTTTTGAAACAGGCAGATAGATATATTTCCGAAGGTTTACATCCCAGAATTATCACAGATGGTTACGAGATTGCAAAGACAGAAGCGTTGAAGGTTGGTAGGATATCAAATATTGGCGGGGTAATACTGACACTTTGCAGTTCTTGGACACCTTCAAAATTGAGAAGGAAGTCGACCGTGAACTTTTACTTTGCGTTGCGCGAACCTCCCTATCTACAAAACTTAACCACACTCTGGCGGAAAAGCTCACTCCTGATATCGTCGATGCGGTCCTATCGATTTACCAAGCCCCGGCAAAGCCTGATCTCCACATGGTCGAAATTATGAAGATGCAACACAGAACCGCCTCAGAGACTCAGTTGATTCGAGGTCTTGCTTTAGATCACGGTGCTAGACATCCAGATATGCCAAAGAAGGTCGAGAACGCATTTATTCTTAGCTTGAACGTCAGTTTGGAGTACGAGAAGTCCGAAATCAACTCCGGTTTCTACTATTCGAGCGCGGAACAAAGAGATAAACTCGTGGAGAGCGAGCGTCGTTTTGTTGACGAGAAATTAAGAAAAATTGTTGAGTTGAAGAAGGAGGTTTGTGGAAACGACCCCAAGAAAGGCTTCGTTATTATCAACCAAAAGGGTATTGATCCATTATCACTCGATGTCTTGGTTAAGAACGGAATCTTTGCTCTGAGAAGAGCTAAGCGAAGAAACATGGAAAGATTACAATTAATTTGTGGTGGAACAGCACAGAACAGTGTGGATGATTTAACCCCTGAGATTCTTGGATGGGCTGGAAATGTTTATGAGCATCAACTGGGAGAGGAGAAGTACACTTTCATCGAGGATGTAAAGGAGCCAAAATCTGTGACCCTTCTCATCAAGGGACCAAATCAACACACCATTACTCAAATCACCGATGCAGTCCGTGATGGTCTTCGAAGTGTTTACAACATGATTGTAGACAAGAGCGTTGTACCAGGAGCTGGTGCTTTCCAGGTTGCTTGCGCAGCACATTTGAACAGCGAAGCTTTCCGTAAGACTGTCAAGGGTAAGGCGAAGTGGGGCGTTCAAGCTTTCGCTGATGCTCTTCTCGTTATTCCTAAAACTTTGGCAGCAAATGCTGGTCATGATATTCAAGATACGCGTAAGTTGCATTTCCACCCAAACCTTATTCATCTCGCTAATATGTATCACAGTTGCTAGCTTACAAGATGAGCAAGCAGAAGGCAACATTGTCGGCCTTGACCTCAAAACTGGTGAACCTATGGATCCAGTCTTGGAAGGTGTATATGATTCTTTCCGTGTACTGAGGAATTGTGTTGCATCGAGTTCTGGTATTGCATCCAATCTTTTGCTCTGTGATGAATTGCTCAAGGCACGTCAAATGGGTAGAGCAAAGGGACCGGGTGATATGGATGGATAAAGTCATGAATAAAAGAAGCCTAATGATCATTTGTAACGACTTTATTGGGAAGGTAGACAAAATACATGCATGGTATTTTTTATAGGTTCGCATCTCATTCGTTTTGAGATGTAACTCTGTATATTATTACCGTATCTAGAGAGGTCATGTAGAGTGTCTACCATATTCATACCTAGGTAAATAGAGATGAAATGAATGATTTGATGAAAATGATTGTTATGATGTATATGTAGGTAGTTTACAATAATGCATCCCAAGAGGACTTTCTCCGCATTTCTTGTCTTGGGTAATGATGGATATTTGTTTCGGATAAGCTCTGCCGTGCCAAGAAGTGGCCGTGGATGTTTTGGATGATTTGCGGCATAGGTGGTCGTCTCCTGTGTGTGAGCTGTCTGAGTCTTGACCTTCTAGAATTATTTGATTGCTTATTATTATCATATGCCTATATTGAGGAGTGATGGGAAGGTAATGGGTTGATGGATTGACCTGATTGTCGGGATGATCGATCGTCCCGGATAGCCATTTGCTGTGTTGAAGAAAGAAGGGGGAGAAGAAGGAAAAGAAGAATACCAGTGGAATGAAAAGTTGATTCCCAGGAGAGGTGAGTGAGTTACAGGAGTTAAGTTTCCAGGAGTTGGGTTTCCAGAAATTGATATAAGAACCACTTTATAAAGATATTAAAAGGGGTGGAGATTAATTTGATGCTTAAATTCAGGGTTATGTTTTTTTTTTTTTTTTTCTTCTTCTACGGAGTGCTCTCTGGAAAATCGGGACCGAATGGGATATTTATTAGGTATGGATAGGATAATTGGAGGCTTCTCGTATTTGCTGGGTTGGACGGAAAGGGAGGATGGGATATGTGAGATATGTGGGATGTGTGAAGATTGGGATTGAGAATGGAAGATTGGAAGTCGGCTTCTTTGAAAGTACGAGTGTATATACGCCGTGTATAATTTCTTTGATGGAAGGAAGGATGAGAGAAAGAGTGGATAGATACCTAGGTATTAATAGTTTCATCATTCACTCCTTTCACGGAGATATTGAAGATACAGACAGGTACGTACTAGGTAAGAATCATGGCGGCCCCTAACATTCCAGCTGATACACCTCAATCCCCACATCAAGATCTTCCTTTTCCTAATTTGTCACATTTTGATGCTTGAGATCTCAGCGCCACAAGTCAAACCTATCAAAAGCAATATTTATCTTACCATGAGTCCATGACCTCCACTTGCTCCAATTGTCCTCGATGGATCCACTGAACTCTAAAAGAACTATAACAAACGCCAAGAGCTATGAAGGTGCTACTCCGTACATGAGAGTGAGAGTACAAGTAATGTAATTGTAATGTAGTAACTACAAAGTAGACAGACAATCCCTCGAGGACCAAGGACTATACTATACATTCACACAACGGAAAATAGGATTCGGTCACATAATTCCTATTGGATTGAAGTACTCGTCACCAACATTCTTTAAGACAAAATACCTATGAAGAGTCGGAGTCCTTCCTTGTATTAATAACTTGGAATCGTGATGAGGATATTATTGCTTCAAAACCTATCAACATTTATTCCACGCTAAACACGCGACACAACCTCTAACCCCCCAAGTACCACCACTCTTTCTTTCTCAATTGCTAAAACTTCTGGTCGAGAGACCACGAAGTAGCAATTCGCATCATGTTGCGAATTCGCAGATACCGAGCTCTTCTTATTTTTGCTGTCTTTATAACAGCCATTCTCGTTCGATTTACACATATAAGGGATTGGGAAAGTTATACTGTAGGAGGCCCTGTCGACATCCCTGACTCGAATTTTGCATCAGAAAAGGGAGAACCATACACGTATACACCAAATGGAGGCCACCCAATTGCACCGGAAACTCTGAAAGAACAGTCAGAAGAGCCATTGAAGCCTGCAGAGGATGAAATTAAGCCGGCACCAAAGGTAGCGGAAAAGACATCCTCCACAACTAGCAGTACATCGACTACTTCGAATGTTATTGCGATTCAAACAATAGATACAACTGTGCCGAAATATACTCTTCCAGACAGGAAGCCACCAACCCAAGGTGTCTACGAGGATACAGGATTTGAAGATCTTCATCCAATTGCGCCAGATGGAAGACAGGACTTTCCTGTTTTCTCAGCAGTACCTACTACAATTCACTGGTCTAAGCAAGCAGAACATTTCCCAGTACCTACTGAAAGTATTATCAATCTGCCAACTGGTGTGCCAATTACAATTCCCAAGATTCAACATGTTTTCAATGACGAGACAACGGACGCAAAAATTACTCGAGAGAAGAGGCAAAATAAAGTTAAGGAGGAATTCTTGAGGTCATGGAAAGGTTACAAGAAGTTTGCATGGGGTCATGATGAACTTTCCCCCGTATCAACTAAATTTCGAGATCCATTTTGCGGATGGGCAGCAACTTTGGTGGATGGTTTGGATACTTTATGGATTATGGGATTTCATGATGAATTTGAGGAGGCTGTCAATGCAGTTAAAGAGATTGATTTCACCACCACTCAAAGGATGGAAATACCAGTATTTGAGACTACCATTAGATATCTCGGTGGTCTTCTAGCTGCATATGATGTTAGTGGAGGAAAATTCCAGATTCTCTTGGATAAAGCTACTGAACTGGCGGAGATTTTAATGGGCGCTTTTGATACCCCAAACAGGATGCCGGTACTTCACTATCGATGGAAACCAGTCTTTGCATCTCAACCTCATCGTGCAAGTTCCAGATCTAATTTGGCCGAACTTGGATCATTGTCTATGGAGTTTACCCGTCTTGCTCAACTTACAGGGGAACAACGTTACTATGATGCTGTAGCTCGAGTCACTATCGCTTTATCGGAATGGCAGGATCGTAATACAACTAATATTCCTGGAGTTTTCACAGAGGATGTCGATGCTTCAGGTTGTAATCGTACGGCCACCATGAAAAGAGAAAAGGAGAAGTTGGAGGCTTCATTGGCAAAGGACTTCGCTCTCAGCAATCCAAAGACGACTGCACTTTTGGACGAATCCCCTGAGGGATATCAGCCGCCTTCACCAGAGAACGTAAAGGAGCCCAAGCCAAAGAAGAACCCTAGCTCGGAAGAAAAGATGTTGGAGATGCAAGTTCTTCCGGGTGAGCCTGGAAAAGCTCGTATTAAGGGGTGGGAGGAAGGAGGCGTGATTAAAAGAGATCTGGAAGAACCAGCATCAACTGGCTCGACTACGGCATCTTCACCACCTGCGCCAGCAGCAGGTCTTCCTCCAGTAAGTAGAACTGGCAGTGGTCTTAGCCATCAAGTTACGCCGGACCTACCAACAGTCGGGGTATCAAGTGAATGGGACTGCGTCAAGCAAGGTCTGGAGTCGTATACCATTCACGGTAGACAGAAGTTTTCGATGGGTGGTGGGCAAGATTCCACGTATGAGTATTACCCAAAGGTACGTGTTAAATTTATGAAATTCTTGAATATAACTAATATTATTACAGCAATATATGCTTTTGGGTGGTCTTGAAGAAGTTTATAAAAAACTGTACATGAAGACCATCCCTGCCATACGGGAGCATATGCTCTTTCGCCCAATGATTCCAGGAAATGACGACATTCTTATCTCTGGAAAAGTCACGAGCAATGGCATACCGGAAGAAAATCTATTGATTCCAGAGATTACACATTTAACATGTTTCATTGGAGGTATGGTTGGAATGAGTGCGAAGGTTTTCGGTATCGAAGGAGATCTCGAGATTGCAAAGAAACTTACAGATGGTTGCGTTTGGGCGTATGGTGCAACTCCATCAGGAATTATGCCAGAAGGATCAGAAGTTATTGCATGCGAGAGTGTTGAGAATTGCTCTTGGAATCAAACTCTTTATTATGAACGCTTAGATACTTCGGCCGCCTACAGAGATGCGAATCTTAAGGAGTATATTGAAAACAAGGAGAAGCTTGATGCCGAAGCAAAGGAAATGAGTTTGAATCCCACCGACGCTGCACGTGAGCAGAACGCTTTGGCGAAAGCAGAGGCTGTTGGTGGACCTCAAGGATACGTTGGTCATAAAGATACTCCTTCTTTAGCAAAAGACTCAGCGGAGATAAAATTCGATGACGCAAGTGCCTTCAAGCCAAAGGATGAACCTGCATCGCTCACGAAACGCCAAACTGGTGCCGCTGATGGTCCTGAAAAGGAGGACATGTTCAAGCTGAAATCTGCAAACACAGAAAAGGAGTTGGAAAGTATGGCTGGAGGTCGTCAATTGGAAAAGGGTACCAAATCACAAAAACCACTCCCTGCAGAAACATTACCAGATCCATTACGCCCACTTTCTCACAAGGAATATGTCGAAAGTCGTATTAAGCAAGAATCGTTACCACCTGGATTTACAAGTATACATGCCAGGAAATACATTCTTAGGTAAATCTTCACTCAAATTAATTTTAGTAACAGAATACTAACGTCAATACCTAGACCCGAAGCCATCGAATCTGTCTGGTACATGTACCGTATCACGGGTGATAAGACCTGGCAAGATAAAGGCTGGAAAATGTTCGAAGCAGTCATCAAAGCAACATCTACTGAGTATGGTCATTCGGCTATCTTTGATGTTACATCTGAAGAAGCGTATCAAGTGGATGAGATGGAAAGTTTTTGGTTGGCGGAAACGCTTAAATATTTCTATCTACTTTTCTCCACGCCAGATGTTATAAGTCTTGATGAGTGGGTTTTGAATACGGAAGCACATCCTTTCAAGAGACCTACTGCTTAGGGAAGGTTAAAAGGTGGCTATAGGATAGAGCATCAATATGCTTTTGGGTCATACAAAAAGGGTTTGGCATTGGGAGTTTAGTGGGTTTGGTCTGGATTTCTGGGTGTGGATTTTGATTGTGTGTGAGCATGATGGGTCAGCATCCGCATTCTGTTTTGTAAAATGATAGGGATTTTGTGAAAGGGGTACAGAATCGGTGTCGGTTATGTATGCGTATGCACATGGATTGGAATGAAATGAAATGGCATTCAGGATGCATACTTACTTACTTGGAGGCGAGACTCAAGGGTGATTGTATGGAAGGGCATATGAGTCTCGAATGGCGTTTGGAGATTTCGATGGCGTGTTTATGGTTTTGGGTTTGTTTGAGGGGAGGGGGAAGGCGAGATGGAATGGGAGGATATGAGATGGAGAATGAGAATGAGAATGGAGCTCGAATGAGATGGGAAGGTAATCCACCTAGATGAATAGGAAGATAGGTATAAACAAATATCCAGCCAGCCAGCCAGCCAGTCAATCAATCAATATTGTTATTCAAGTCAAGTCGGATTTTCTTGACAGATAGATATATGTAAATGGAATTGATGATCATAAATAAATTCAAAGTTGAAGTGTTAAGATTAAGCTTCCTGGATAGTTTGCTAGGGGAGTCTTGTTTGGAGAATCTGGAAAGATGGATTTGGGGTGGGTGTGTTGGAGGTGAGTTTGTGAGTTGGTGAGTTGGTGATGTTTGTAGTTGTGTAGTTGTTGTTGTGGGTGGGGAAGATGAGGGAGATGAGGAAGATGAGGAAGATGAGGAAGATGAGGAAGATGAGGAAGATGAGGAAGATGAGGAAGATGAGGAAGATGGGAAAGGGGTGAGAGGGGAAAGGGGTGAGAGGGGACTGAGTGAGGATTGAGGGGGAGTTAGGAGGTAAGTGTTTATTTTGTTAAATCCTAAGCGAGGAAATTTATGAAACTATCTAGGTACCTATCTAAGTAGGTAGGTAGGTATTTGAATAAGTACTTGTGAGTTGTAAGGTGTAGATGAGATTTGGGGTTTGAGATTTTGAGTTCTCGAGTCTGATTTTAAGTGTCTAGATTGTTATACAATCTATGTTATTATCGTTTTTTTGTTCGTTTTTTTTTTCGCCTCTTCTCTTGGTTTTATCTTATTCGTTCCTTTTTGTTCCTTTTCTTCTTCTTTCTTTCTCTTTTTTTTTAATAAAAAATTCATCTCGCTTTACGACTCATCTACTTCTCAGTTCATCTGCTTTCGAAGCGTACGCAAATAGACTGCAGACATTTGAGGCTAACAAACAAACGATGGCTGCTAACAGACAGGCGCGAAGCGCTGGCCAATTGACTAAAATCGCGACAGCTGTAGTTCCTTCAACTGTCGTGGCATCTGTCTTTTCCATGGGTGGAAACTTCGCTGCAGGTGAAAAGCTCTTTCTAGTTTACTGGGCAATTTCTTTGCCAGTAACTCTTGCACTACTTATTTGGGTGTTGCATGAGGATATCTCGAAAGCTTGGTCACAATTAACGGCTCGTAGAAGATCTAAAGAACATGAGTCCGATGACTCGGAATCTGGAACTTGTAGCAGCTGTGAATCAGCCGGCACAAACCCAAAACGAAATTGGCGGAGATTTTTGAGGAGACGAAGTAAAGGTGCTATAGTTGATGAAGAGAAAGCGACAGGGTCACATTCGATTGGAGAATGGTCTACTCAAAGGGCAAGATCAGATTCGATTATCCCGGACGACAACAGGTCTTTCGAAACGACAAGGCCAAACTCAATTAGATCGGAAGATGGGTCTTTCAAAACAGCACGGTCAAATTCACTTGCTGTGGGAGAAGGATCTTCTATTGTCCCGAAAAATCTTAAAACGAAGAAAAGGAATACCCTCTAATACAATCAAGGGGAACCGACGAGATTCAATGTTATTGTTTCAGGAGATGATCTTCTGTTGGTTTGGTGTATCTATGATTTTATAGTGCTTAATTCAGCGGTCGGCTGGTCTGCCGTTGAGGGGTTTTGGCAATCGTGTCAGGCATGGAGACGGTGGAATGGTTTTGTTTTACACAGAGAAATAGGCTTGTAGTTTTCCTTCTTTTTTCCTCGTTCACAATGGCATTTTAATCAATGAGTACCTAATAAATAATACCTCGGTATAGCAACTGAAACCAGAATCAAGACTTGAATTTACTATCATATTGTGATATTTCCTCGTCTGCATTGGCAGGATAATTACTCTCCCATTGTATCCAGCTATTGATATTTCACAAGTGACAATGGAAGACAAAATCAGCAACTTAAGACAAATTCAATAGTCCTGCAGACACTTGATAGTCTTTTTTGCTCTACTTAAGTAATAAGGTTGAGACATAGAGCATGGAAACTTCTACGTTGATATAAATTCGAACGATCGGAGTGATGATACGATGCCATGTGATTTGGAAGTGAGACGGGATGAGGATGAGATTGTTAGTTTCTTTGCTGAATCTAAAGACGGGTGGAGAGAACCCATGAAGCTCAAGATCTCAAAAGCTAAATCATGGGATAGCTTCTGAAGACTATAGAATCATTGCAGTAGCACTAGGGAAGCCTTCTCGGCTATTAGCGTAGGTCAACCAGATTTATTCATAAGTTAAACTCCCTCAATGCAACAAAGAAGCACATATAATTTGGCCTCAGAAGCAATCTAACTCAACAATTCACAAACCAATGCGATATCTCATTTCCGAACAACAATACGAATACCTTTGCTCCCTTCTCTAGGATACGGAACAAATCTATCAGAGACCATCTCAACATCCGTCTTATCTGTCTGGTAGAGTTCCAACCAACCTTCATCTCCTTTATCCTCTTTACATCCGAATTTCCGCCAGAGCGATGCAAACATCAGATATAATTCAGCACATGCAAGTTGGATACCAAGACATTGTCTTGAACCGTGCGAAAATGGAATAAGATTTCGTTTTAGACTTGGATCTTCGATGAAACGATCTGGGTTGAAAACGAGAGGATTTTGGAATATTTTTGGGTTGAGGTGGATTAAGGGGGTCGTCATACCTACATTAGTCTGGTTGGGTTAGTGAACTATTTGATCTGTGGGCTTGAATAACTTACACCGGGAGGAATAAGCCAGACTTTCTTTCCATCGTCATATTTCATAATTTGGTCAGGTGCGTTTCTTGTTTGTCGATTGCTGGTACCCATTGCTATTCTAAGACCCTCTTGAATTACTGCACTCAAATACGGAAGTTGTTCCATGTCTCTGAGAATCGGTTCAATTGAAGGATCAGAAAGAGCTGCCTTTAACTCGGCTCGTAATTTAATCAGAATTTTCGGATTGGACAATAAGTAGAAAGTTAACGCCTGGTATATTTGTTAGGAACGTGTAGGACACTCTGCATTATCTATGACTTCTTACGCTTAAAGTCAACGAAGTTGTTTCTGTTCCAGCAATCGATATATTTCGCGCCTCGTCAAGAAGCCTTGATCGTTGTTTTTCGATTTCGGATATTTCGTCGAACAATATCTTGACTTCCTTTCCTTCCTGATGAGAAGCTGCCTTGGCTTTATTGGCTTTATCTATATTGGACAGCAGTTCCTATGGGGCTTAGTAGGAATTGCATTGTAATTTGTTCGTATATTCACGTACCTGCTTGAATTCAACGAATTTGTTTCCCCCAGGATTCATACTTTGGCGGAAGGTCTTTGAAATGGCATTAATCATAGGAATAAACCATGAAAATTGCACCGCCAACGGACCGAATTTGTGGAAGCCATCCATCTAATCCCAGTTAGAATGCAAGTTCACTACTCTATGATTTCCATCAGCTTACCATGTGATAAAACGCAGCATTAAAATTCGGCGCTCCCAACCAATTCGGATTAAACCCAAACGCATATTCCGAAATAAGATCATTAGTAAAAGCTCCAAACATCGGCAAACAATTAATCGGTTCTCCCGTCTCCTGAAATTCTCGAAGCCTCACAAACAGTTTCTCAATATTCATTTTCATCATCGGTTCAATTCTCCGAATCGACTCCTTCGAAAAAAACTTCGACATGGCGCCTCATCTCATCCGATGTAAATCATGATCTATCGTTGCAGCGCTCGCTTTCACAAGCCCAAACATCTGCATTTATCGTTCGCATTTATTGCGGCGACGACCGCCTGCTGGCATTAATTCGGAGACAAATGATGGATCGTTGACGTGGAGTTCGTCGGGGGTTACCCGTACGATGGGTCCGTATTTTTCGTGCATTTCTTTGATTTTGAAGATATATCGGCCGCCGTGAAAGAAGTCATAGTAGAATTCGTACCAGAGGGTTATGGCTGCGAGTTTGGGACCGGGAAATGATGCGAGTGGATGGAAAGTGATTCGGTAGAGGTAGAGAAGGACGGTGTAGAAGAGGATTGTTACGCAAAGACTTATCCAAAAGGAACTCATAGCGATTTGGATGATACCCATTTCCGCTGGATCGAGCAGTGAAAATTTTCGATTTTCATGTAGATGCTATTCTCGAAGCAGCAGAGACAGTGTTGTTTTACTTTTTGTTAAGATATCCAATGTATATCTACCATGGATATGACAAAGTAGACTGGTTTTCCTCCTTTTCGCCATAACTGTACCATCAACACGTCTCAGTGTTGTACATGCCAGATGGCCCCTCTATGTGATCAGAAATTATAGAGATATGTTGAAGTTTGCGGGAAATATCGGAATCCTCATTTGGCAATCTTGTTACTCTGAGTAATAAGTCTCAAAATGGGTAACGCAGAAATTATCCATTATGTTGTGTTTTTCAGCCACTTGTTACGTGAGTTTAGACATCCTCACAGAGTCTTACTTAAATACAAAAGTCATCGGATTTTTCTCGAGTATATAACATTAGTAGAATCGTTTCTTCATTTTCATTGAGGTCAGTTGCAAAACATCTCAATTGACGCAGAGACATCAATCACAATGGCAGAGAAATCTCTCGAATCTCGCGCTTCCTCAATAAAACAGTTAGCATCCGAGGTTCAGAATGCCCGGGAAAATGGCAGTGAAGATTCAGAGGCATTCGAAAAGCTTATTGATGCATTAGATGATATGCGAGCAGATCTCGTGGGTCCTATGCGATGGCCCGGAACACTCTTCGCTCCTCCAGACTGCCTTTCTCCACGATGTTTTTCAACATCTTCCAACCAACGGAAAAGATACTGCCAGCGCTTCGACTCATGTCAAAGATTTATCCAAGTTGGTTAAGATACCTGCAGATATCCTACTTCGTATCATGCGTCTTCTTACTGCCAATAAAATATTTCTCGAAATAGACAAAGAGGTATTCTGTCATACTCCTTTATCAGCAGGTATGGTAGATGAAATGGTTTCTGCTCGTCTAGGGAGTCTTTTCAATGGTGTTTTCAAAGCATCTTCAAGTCTTTCGGATGCTATTGATGCGGGAAAGAGAAGTGCTTGGGAGGCTAGATTCGGAATGCCTATGTACGAATATTTTGAGAAGATTCCCAAGTCTGATAGAGAGCGTATGGCCAAGTCGATGGCTATTTCTTCAATTGAAGAGATTGAAGATCTATCAGTCATCTTTCCATGGGAGAAATTTAACAACATTGTGGATATCGGCGGGAGTGCCGGCCACTTGGTTGTCCATTTGGTAAAGGTATGAGCTTTCATTCCCCTACCATTAGACCTATAACTAACAACAATATAGAAATTTCCGCATCTTCAAACCGTTAGCCAAGATCTCCCCGAAGTAACCGCCGATCAAATCCGACGTATTGCCTCTCTGTCACCCACCGAAAAAGCTCTCTACGACCGCGTCGAATTCGAATCTCACGATAACTACACCCCTCAAACACGAACCGATGCAGATGCCTTTATGCTACGCCGCTGTCTCCATAATAATCCAGATGATGACTGTATTAGAATGATCAAAGCCGTGATACCCGGTCTCGAACACAAACCCAAAGCAAGGTTACTCATTAACGAGAAATTGATGCCGGTTTGGAATAGCAGTGATACGAGATATAAGACTAAGATTTTGAGGAGAGAAGATATTGCTATGATGATTAGTGTGGGTGGAAAGGAGAGGACCCTGGAAGAGTTTGCGGGGTTGATTAGGGGTGCGGATAAGAAGTTGGAGATTTCGGAGGTTTATTATGGGAAGAATTATTTTTCTGTTATTTCCGTGAGGTTGGCGAGATAGGGAGTATTAAAAAAATAGGAGAGGTGACAGGAAGAGCATTTCACATATTCAGAAGTTAGAACTAAAAGTATATATAAGCTTACGTTTATAGGTAAAGTTTGTCATCAAAATTCGAGAAGCGATTTTGAAATCCGATACATTCAGTCACTTTTGCAAATCTGTTCCTTCCTCGTTCTTTGATTTCCACATACCTGCAGGTTTTGTCCTGGGAAAATCCCCGGTGGTACTGCATTGTGTTTGTGATATTTGTAGATCAGTGTTACCAATAAATCGGAAGACCAGAAATGGCACCACCCAATGTGTCTTTCATACGTCCTCTGGACAACAATCCAAAACAAATGTAAGATTACAAATTTACAGAATCTACAACTGTTGGAAATACGTGCTAAGCTAGTACTAGCTTGTAGAGCTAGCCCTTAATCTGGGGATCGTCTGGCCATCTAGCCCATGTGCCGGGGTAGCAGTAAAAGCACTCATAGTAATTGTCCGTTTGTTTATGTACAATAAATTTTTTGAGAAGTGGAGAGAAAATGCCTGCTTCTAGAATGCTTATAATGCTCGGAAAAGACTTCCATTCACGCATGATGACTACCTAGTGGTTGATGACGTGACCCCTTCCCCTCACTCCAGTCGGGTCTTATGCCGACACTTGGATATCAGAGATGATAAGGTACGGCACAGACTCCCAGAGTCTGAAATTTTATATGGCGATGCCCCACTGAGAACTAGCGAATGCAAGTGTTTAGGTAGTTTCGTGTGCGGTACTGAATATTGTTAGAATGTATGAATTGAAAAAGAAGCTGTTATTGAGAAGAAAGGAAAAAGAAAAAAGAGAAACCCTTAACTATTTATGATTTTTGTCGGAATCCAATTTCTAGAAGGCTAAAAAATCCAAGAATCATTTCATATTTGATCTGATATCATTGAAAGTCTGACTATAATGTCTCACGACTTCAGAGAGTTACATGAGCCTATTCAAAGTTGTTGGTTTTTGAAGTTACTTTAAATTGAGCTTACGAGATTTACATACCCACTGTTGGTTCTTATTTTCCAAACGTTTAGACTATTGATATAGCTTTCATTTGTCTATAAAGCTACCTGTAATCACTGCTTTTTATTATTCGATCAAGATCACTGTACCACAAGATATTATACTTTCATCATGACTTCATACGCGATCAATGGAGCTAGAGCCCCTTTGCCTCAAGCGAAGACTCTTCTCGTACACATTGTTGACCATATGGCCAAAACAAAACCGCAAGCTCTATACGCCGAGTGTCCGGCCTCGCCAGTGACCTATGATGAAGGTTTTCGCAAAGTCACCTATAAGGATTTTGCTAATGCTATTAATGGAGTTGCATGGTGCTTGCATGATGATTTTGGGGTGGGAAAAGAACTCGAAACTCTAGCTTATATTGGCCCCAACAATTTTATTTATCCATCGCTCATCTTCGGAGCTGCTAAAGCCGAGTACAAGGTAAGAAGACATACGGATAGATCTTGATATCCTGCTGAACATTTGTCTCTAGGTGCTCCTTTTATCGCCACGGAATAGTGTCGCTGCTCAACTTGATCTCATAAAGGTTACAAAATGTAAAACATTCATTACCTCTGGTCGACCATTACCATCCGTGACAGCAATTCTAGATGCTGCCAGTTCTGCACTGCAAACATTAGAAATTCCGACTATTGAAGATCTTTTGAACACTCCTTCGAAAAACTATCCATATGAAAAGACCTTCGATGAAGTATGCGATGAGCCATTGGTCGTCATGCATACTTCGGGGTCAACCGGCTTTCCTAAGCCCATCAGTTGGACGAATGGTTTCTGTGCAGCCTATGCAACGTCATTATCATTGAGCCCTCCAGCAGGGTTCGAAAGTATAGATAAAATGTACGAAGGAAATCGAATATTCGTTATGTTTCCTCCTTTTCATGTATGCATTCTTCTTCCTGATGACGAATCAAATATCACGCCGACTAATACGCAAATATAGGCCGCCTACATCGCGTATGTGATCGTTAATGGAATATCATTCCAAAGCTCCGTGATCCTCCCATTGTAGGCCGCAATACCTTCAGCGCAGTCTCTATCCGGGGCATTGAAAAACAACAAAATTGATGTTGCTTTCGTCGTGCCATCAATCTTGGAGGAAGTTAGCAAGTCACCAGAGCTGTTAGAGCATATTTCTACCAATCTCGATACTTTAGTGTATTCAGGAGGAGATCTACCTCTTGGTTGTGGCAATATAGTGGCATCTCGAGTAAAACTCATCAATTTTTATGGAACCACTGAAGGCGCAAGTCTTCCTTTAGTTTCTTCAACTGAAGAAACGACACGGGAAGATTGGAAATATCTTCATATACATCCCAAAGCGAGTGCAGAATTTCGCCCCTATAACGACACAATATACGAATTATTCATCGTCTGCGAAAAGAACTTTGAGAATCATCAGCAAATCTTCAAGACATTTCCTGATCTTCAAGAATACCAGACTCGCGATTTGTTTGTTCCTCACTCCTCGAAGCCGAACCGCTGGAGTCATTATGGAAGATCTGATGATATTATCGTCCTTGTAAATGGAGAGAAAACATACCCTGTTCCTACTGAGCAACACATTCTATCTAGTCACCGTGAGATAAGCGGGGTGATAGTAGCCGGCTCTCAACGTTTTCAAACCTCGCTATTATTAGAAGTCACGAGTAAAGAGGAATTAACGCCCGCGTGTAAATTTGACCTAGTGGAAACTATCTGGCCCTCGATCGAAGAGGCAAATGCAACATGTCCAACACATGCGCGAATAGCTAGATCTCATATTATTTTCGTTCCTTCAGATCGTCCTATGGTCAGAACACCCAAAGGGACCATTATGAGAGCAGCTAGCCTGGCGCAGTACAACGAAGAGCTTGATGCACTTTATGAAACTGCCGACTAGACTTCAATCGAGTCCAGTACGGCCTTGATCCCACACGTTGATCCTCATAACTTCGGGAATTTGATCTCGTATCTGAAAAATACTATCTCAACAATTACAGGCTTGGCCTTTGACGACGAAGACAACTTTTTCATAAATGGTATGGATTCCTTACAAGCTTTGATGTTCATACGGAATCTGAAGCGGGTTTTCAATCTTCCACAATTGGTCGTCAACGATATCTATTCAAATCCATCACTCATCTCACTCGCCCGAGTTTTGCAACATTCCTTGAAACAAGAAGAGGATGTGAGCCCGCCGCTAATCGCCGAGGAAACACGCGTGAAAAATATTGAACATTTACTAACGGAATATTGCGGCTTAATCGATCGTATTCCTCCTTTAGAATATACTCCTGTTTCATTGCCGGAAATAAAAAGCGGAAGTATTCTTCTCACAGGCTCGACAGGCGGGCTAGGTTCTTATATCTTGCAAAAACTCTTGACTACAGCTATCACTGCGCATATTTACTGTCTTAATCGATTCACCGACAGCAGATAATTGCAGATTGAGAGAAACAGGAGTCGAGACTTGCTTACCGAATTTCCCGAAGACCGTGTTACATTTCTTTCTGCCGATCTTTCAAAGTCCAAGCTAGGGCTTGGGGATGAAGTTTATAATGATCTTTTGCAAAATGTTACTCAAATTATCCACAATGCTTGGCCGGTCAATTTTCATATCAACTTATCATCATATCATACAAATCTTCTAGGAGTTGTCAACTTGGCCAAGTTTGCGAGTGAAGCTTCGAGGTCACCACCATTTTTGTACATTTCCTCAGTCAGTGCAGTATCCAGCTTCACCTCCGTCGACGACTCAGTCAGCAGAATCCCAAAAGCAATCATTCATGATGCCTCGGCGTCGGAGTCGATGGGTTCCGGTGAGAGCAAATACCTATCAGAACGAATCTTGGATTACGCCAGCAAAAAGATTCAACTCCAAGTTAACATTGCACGTGTTGGTCAGATCTCCGGTCCTATCCAGGGGCCATCTGTATGGAGCCGAGATGAATGGTTTCCAAGCTTGACCATTTCCTCTTCTTTTGTGGGTGCGGTGCCGGATTCTCTAGGATTGGATTTGGATAGGATTGATTGGATACCTGTTGATGCTCTGTCTGAGATACTTATCGAACTCTGCCAAATTCCACAGCATGGTAGAGAGACCGACGGCGCAAAAGTGTTTAATCTACTCAACCCATACCAGGAAAAGTGGGAAAACCTTCTACCAACAGTTATAAAAGCACTCCCTTCAAGCAGCAGTGCCAAGACTGAGATCAAGCGAATAAGCTTCGAGAGCTGGATTCAGAAGGTTGAAGAGACAGCGGATCAACAATCTTCTCACAGCACAGAAGATGCCAACACAAAGGAAACGCATTTCGATCGCCTTGTAGAATTGAACCCGGCAATCAAATTGACTCATTTCTACAGAACAGAAGAAAGAAGAAAGGAGGGTAAAGAGTGGGAGACTGGAAGAGCGCAGATGCAGAGCGAGAACCTTCGGAACTTGGGGAAGGTAGAGAACATCTGGTTGGAAAAATGGATCAAGGCGTGGATGAACAATAATTCTAACAAGGCGTAAAGAACTTGGGATGCTGGAGAATGAAGCTTTTTCCTTCGAACGGTATCTTGAGATAGTAGCAAACTAGGCTTGGTGCTCATCACCAACAATATACAGTTATTTCAACGTTGCGTTCTCTGATTCCTCATATGAAACTTCTGCAAACGAACTCGGCACTATCGTCCGTGAGAAATTTTAAAGGGATCAGAGCCAACTACAAAGAAATGTATTTGTAGATTCCGCCCATCGAGATAAAGGTCCAGAATCGTAGTAAACGGCGGGAAAAGTGGAAAACCTCAAAATTTCAGAGAAAATACGGGATCTTGAGAATGTTTTTACTCGTCAAAATGACTTGAACCCACTAAGAAGGAATTAAGAATCATTGAATCGCTGGATTCAAGTATCATTTTCTTTAATCTAGGGATGGGAACCATCAATATAAACGAAGAAACCCTCTACTTCGAGGAATTTCGTTCCCGAATGTTTGATAACGAGTTATTTACCTTCACACTATCCAGATATAATTCAAATCCTTTAATAAATCCCGACAGGTTACTACCAAGTTCCCAAACATCAGCACTATTTTCTACATATCCGTGTCAATTATTATTACAACATTACCAAAAATTCCAACGCGTTCCCCTCCCTTGCTCCATCAAATTCCACAAACACCACCCAGGAATGCAATATTACTATCCCAATAATATAAGCCTACGATGATTTTCCCTCCAGACGTACATAGCAAAAGGCCAATTTATTGCACGTCAAGAAATCTCTGCAATCATGACTACTACAGCAGCAGCTTCAGAAGTTGGCGGTATAACCGATGGGGGAGGACTTTTTCCTACATTTGTTCCGAGTGATATTGCGGGTCAGACTGTATTTGGTTGTCCTATTGTATGTTGTTATTTCTCCTTCCGTCGATCTCGGTCATATGTTTTGTTGTTCTAGAAACTGTTTAGTTACTAATATTATTGTGGTAATAAAGTCATCTTTCATGTCTCTCGACTCCAAATGTCCCATCACCGGCAGCGGACTCCCCGCATGCGCAACACAAACTGCTAGTTTTGACGAGCCTTGCTGTGGTTCTCTAAGCGCCTTTGCGACTAGTGTTGGAGATTGTTATAGCAGTAATGCACCGCATTGTTTGAATCTAGAAGGTGAGTTATTTTCACGCGTCTTTCACATCAACCCTCAAGCCAGATCGTTGGAATCATATCCACCAAGAACACAAAAAAATGAAGTAACTACTAAACCACACCCAACTAACAAATACCAGAACTCACTCGCAGCCTAACAGCCTTCAGCGCAACAGCAACAGATCAACAGATCACCAATCCCTGCGCACTATACGCATCTACAACCAGTAGTAGCAATCCTACCGAGACAGGAGGACAAGCAGCCGAGAAGAGTGGATCTGGAGATTCTGGGAAATCTAGCGGCTCTGAAGAGTCCACTTCCATAGGATCTGCAACTGACAGCGTCAATACTGCTGAGAGTACAACGTCCAATTCTGGGGGGGTGAAGGAGAGAGGAGATATGGGGTTGAAAACGATTGCTACTTTGGCATTGGTGGGAAGTTTGGGGGTTTTGTGGTTATAAAGGGCGAGATGAACGATGATAAGAAAAGAGAAAGAGGGGTTTGGTTGATGGCTTTACCGGTATGGATGTTGTGGGTGCTTGTTGTTGGTCTTTGGGACGAGGATGAGGGCTTGAGTAGAGATGAGAGTGGCGTTCGGTTTTTGGTTTGGTGGATGTTATGTATGTTGTCTTTTGGTATTGTAAGTGGGTTTGGAATTTATGTTGGTATGTGTTGAATATTGTTGATTGAATGGCTTCGTTTGGTTCTCTTGTTTGAACTTCGGTAGTTTGTTTAAAAATATATCTTACTGGACATTGAATGCCTGCTTGACATGTGTTTTGCCTTTTTCACTAGAAAGGTTTTAAATTTTTGCTCACTAATTCTTCATCTCAGTGAAGAAATGGTTGAATCTTGTATTGCTGCATTGATAGGTGCCAAAAATGGCATCTGTGTGAAATTCTTCGTATTTGAAATGATACATAAATACTAGAGTAAGCATAAGCAAATGCTATACACACATTGTTCAAAGGAGAGTCTCAAAAGGTCGCGTTCTACAGATCCATCATGCAAAAAGCGCAGGCAACATGTAAAAACCCAAACACCAAATCCCATATATGCGCCCATTTGCCTTCCCAACCATATAGATCATCATGATCGTTATCATCTTAACTCATCAATCATCAGGGCCCAGTTGTTATCCCCACAAAGTTGTGTGTGCATCAATCAATCATCAACCGTCACAATCCTGACGCCCGCCCCCTTTTTCTCTCCCCTACCAAAACTAAAACTCGACGGCATAGAACTTTTCTTAACCTCCACTCTCATCTCCTTCCTCTTCTCCACTTCACTCACCAACTTCTTGAAATAAACTTCCGCTTGTATAGTAGCACTATAAGCAATCGGAGTCCACTTCCACACATTTCTCATCTCTGCATTCGCACCCGCGGCCAACAATGTTCTTAGTACCAACATATGTCCATTACTACTTGCAAAATGCAAAGCCGTGTTTCCATCCACATCAGCATTTGCAAGTACTGCTTCCGTATCTTTGTACACCGCTGCACACGTCAAAAGGATTTGTAAACAAGTATCATGACCTCCACGACTGGCATACATGATTGCATCTCGACCTCGGATATCTCTTCTGAGAATACCAGATACGGAGGGACCTTGAGAACAGAGAAGATTTACAATGTCGGTGTGGCCGGCACCAGCAGCGAGCATGAGCGCCGTTTGATGTTCTTCATTGAGTGAAATAGATAAGGATTCATGACCGAGAGAAAGAAGGAGAGCTGCAACTTCTAGATGCCCGAGAGAGGAGGCTAGATGTAGAGATGTGTTTGAGAGACCGTGAGGTGAGATATCGGGATTATGAAGGAGATTGGGATGGGATTTGAGGATTCGTTTTACGAGAGATGCATCGGCTGTATGGATTGCGCGACGAAGACGGATCGTGGTTTCAATCCTATTTGTATGATATTAGAGACAACCTTTCGCTTGTTTGGATTGAAGAGGGGAAGGATGTGGATGTTGTTTGTAGAATTTGTTGGTTCTTCAATCAAACAAAAGGAAATAACTTACATATTCTCAGCATATCTACTCTTTCTTTGTACCTATAAACAACAAGCACTCTGCAAATAAACAAATCGAATCAAACCCGTTCAACGCCAACTTGATACTCTTGATGATACTTCTGATCTCTGCAGCTGCCCCGCCAACATTCAACGGTCCTCGCAGTAGTGTATGACTTCCCCATGCTTGGCGATCCATATTGCATTGATCGCTTACATAATCACGATTAGATCTGCGCGTCATAGCAACGTTTTACGGGTTCGCGGAAACTTATTATTACTCGTAATACGATGAATGTTTGAACTTATCACAATTAGACAACAACACATTCAATAAATTAATTCCTCTCAATTTCATATTCCACATTCCACATTCCACATTCCACAGTCTTTCTAATCTTCATCTCCAATCCAATGCCTCACCCTCGTTTCGACCCTTCTCTCGCATACCTTCCCATCAAAACTGTAGTCAGCGCATCCTTTCTCTATCCTTTCAAAGGCATCTTATATTTTCTCTCCGATCGCCAATTCTATCCTCTGTTTGGCAAACGATTAATTCCGCTCACTATAACATCAATCGTTGTTCTCGGTCTACTATTTACTTTTACATATTTACCGCAAGTAGCTTTTCTGGCGATATGGCATGGACCAGGAGCATGGTTTAATGCTGTTTTCCTTGTGCTTGGGGAGGGACAAGTATTGATCGCGTTATTGTTTGAAGCATTATTGGTAGATGAGACATTGGTTGATGTTTTCGATGTATGTATTCCTCCTTCCTTCAATTCGCAGGACTAACAAAATCCAAAATAGGCAACACTTATTAAAGAAGGGCTCATCGATCTCGTTTCTCCTTCTCGAATTCTCCATCACGATGCCCAGAATGAAGTTAAAATGCTCGGAAAGCCAACCACATCCGCAGTTTACTCCCCGTTTTCCTTTCGACAAATAGCGGAATTTGTTATATTCCTTCCTCTGAATTTTATACCCGTGATTGGAACACCTGCTTTCTTGGTCTTGACGGGTGCGAGAGCTGGTCCTTTACATCATTGGCGGTATTTTAAATTACGGGGTTTGACAAAGAAGGAAAGGAAGAGAGAAATCAATAGTAGGAAGTGGAAATATACTTGGTTCGTTATCTTTATGTTCGGCATGAAATGAATTTATACTAATAGTAAATAGGTTTGGAACAGTTGCTTTGCTATTACAACTTGTACCTGTGCTTTCGATGTTTTTCCTACTGACTTCAGCAGTTGGATCGGCATTGTGGGTGGTGAAATTGGAGGAACAGAAGAGATTGAATGCAGCGGATAGGTTGGTCAATAATGCTGGGCTTCCTAATATCGGAGATTATGATGAGGAAGCGCCTCCTCCATATGCCGATGACCCTATATAGTTTTGATATAATTTATATTCTGATTGATAATTAAAGAAGATATTTCTACTAGATTCTTTAGTCCTAGTCCCAGAAAGACTCTCCCCCTCTCATTATGTGATTTGTCCAATAATATCCAGCAGTGCCATATAACCTAAGCTTACAAGACAATCAAATTCGTCGCTTTCTAGATAATATAACAATCTACCCTTATTAAACTCCCCTTTTCCATCCTAACTACCTAACTACTCAATCATCAACCCCCCCAAATCAGCCCAAAACACCCCATTAACCCCCCAAGAACAAATAGCTCAAATACCCCTATCATACATCATCTATCATCAAAACCCCATAACCGCTCCCATCTCCCACCTCCCACCTCCCACTTCCCACCTCCCACCTCCCGTCTCTCAAAATCCAAATCCAAATCCAGATCCAAATCTAATTATCTAAGCCTGATTCATCATTCATCATCCATCCACACAACAAAGCAAAATCTCGCACTACCCCTAACCCAACGAAACGAATCATCAATCAAACAAACAGATTACAGAGATTTATACTGAGGTGAGCTGAGGTGAGAGGTATGTGATATGATGATTGTCTGAGTACCTAGGTAGGTAGTTATATAGAGAAGAGAGAAAAGAAAAGTATTAAGAGAGAGAAATAATACTCGGTAAACGAGAAACGACAAGGCTATTAAGCGAGAGATTTTTTTCATCATCTAGGTACTTTGTTACTGATTGGGTACTGGTATACTTTAGATAGTTTATAGAATTTATATTGTGATTATGGGTATCTCGCAAAAGATAAATTGTAGTATGTATGTGTATATGTGGGTGTGTGAGAGAGAGTACATAATTTTGGAAGTTTTCATGATTGCGTATTCATTATCTATCTCCCTTTCGATAAAAATTTAATTTACTCTATCCCCCCCTTCCCTACCCACCCCTTCTCCCCCTAACAAACTTCCCCAACCCCCCTACCACCCTCCCAAATCCTTGCTCCTCCTCCCTCACCCCCCTA